>VZUI01048418.1:0-53301 GCA_013401135.1 Cettia cetti | reverse complement strand
GGTTTCCAAAGTTGGATAATTGATCCTTCCTTTACGGAATTCTGCTCTGAAATAAACATCCTTGAGTTTTGCTAGACTGAAAAATTATCTTGGTAAGAACATATCTGGAGACAGCTTATCTCTTTTTTTTTAGTCTTTCTTTCCTTATCATTCAATGCAAAACTTCTTCAGCTTTTGTTTCACAATGCTGTAGTTTGGTGGTTCTGTTTTTGGTTTTTTTTTTAATTTCTTTTGCACTAATTATTTTGCAACATGTATTACAATATCCAATTATGACGGACAAAAACTCTCTAACAGTTTAAAGTTAGAAAGTGTATGTTTATTGCGATGCCAGGCAGCACGTGGGATAACTCCCTAATGCCACTGCGAAGATTACAGGTAATTTCAAAGCCTTTTATTTACAAAACTGGTGAATATACAAAACATAAATGCATATTCATACCCTTGACTACCCCTTCTCCGCTTCTTATGCTAATTGGGAGAAAGGCTATTAAGAATGCGTGGTTTGTTCCCTGAAATGAGTTGGGGGTCTGTCTGGGGGGGGGTCACCAGGAATGAGGAAGTAAAATGAGTCTTACTCACTCTGACCTTTCTACCTTTTCTATGCATACGTGACAAATGAATCGTTGCTAGAACTTACTGATTCCTGTGTTCAATGGGTCCTTCAAGCATAGAAAGTCTGCAACTGTGTTGTGTCCTTGAGATCTATTTACCACATTTTGTTTTTCACTACAAGCACAGCTACATAAACATAAAGTTGACAAGCAAAGAGTTATTGATCCGGGATAGCTTATCTAAGATCCAGCTTCTGTTAACTTCAGACAAAGCTTATCTATCTACTTTAGCTAATTCAGCAACTCTAATCTTAACTTTCTTAAAAATTCTTAATTCTTCAAAATTAATGTCTCAAAATGAAAAAAATCAATTACCTTCAGGTGAAAAATTACAACTGTTTGAGTGCTTGGTGATTGTTTGGCCTAAAGCTAATTACTAGTGACTTTTTTGTGGCTGATAACAAACTGGTTCATGGAATATTAACTGATACTTATGTGATTTCATTACACTGTTTTAACTCCTGGTATTCATGATTAGGTGCTAACACTGTCTTAAACAAATATTGTGTGGTACCTCCAAGACTTTCTTTGACATAAATTTCAGTGTTAACTAGCTGGCATGCATTTTGTTTAGTAATAGTAGTCACTAAGTGCTTCTCCTAAAGTCACACTTTCTTTGCAATGAAACAAATGTAACGGCTAGAAGAGCATGGTAGAAATTACATCTCAAAGCAGGGTTTCACAGTATCCTGTGAAACCCTGCTTTGCAAGCAAGCTAGAAATCCTTTTCTGAGTTTTATAGAGGTACATAAGTTGTCACCTCTGCAGCTCTGAGAGCAGACTTCACCTGTGTCACTGATGCGTGTATGTATGGGCCATCTTGTCTGCTGTTTTGCCTGAAAAATCAAGACACACCTCTGGGCTGAATCCTGCAAGAAACGCTCATCACCATGTAGCACACAACAGATCTAACATTGCAGATACCCCTCCCAGATGCAGATCCCCAGATAGGTCTTTGCTGTTTCTCATTGTTTTCAAAGCCAGACGGTTCCATTCTCACACTTCTATGCTGAATCTTCAGGAAAACTAATCTTTGCATGTGATTTACTGTGCAACAAAATGATGGCTGTTTGTTTTCTATCAGAAGGGCCTTGCACTTGGGTACACTACTGTTTTTCCAATGTTTAAAATAGGTATTTTAATGTAAAAACTGTCACTGTGAAAGTTAAAAAAAAAATCTGAGTCAAATCAGCAAATGGATCAAAAGGAAAAAAGTTTACAATCTTCTCAAGCAAAGCTATTATTCATTTACTTATCTTCTTTCTCAGTGCTTTGAACTCTTTATGTGGAGACAGAGGAGAAAAGCCCTATTTTTTTAAATCTCACTAGCTTTAGTGAAGTATTCTGTGTCCTCAATTATTTTAGTTGAACCAGTTTGACAAATAAATTAAAACCTAGGTAATTGAGGCTTTTCCTTTCCCGCTAACTCCAGCAGTTCAGTGCAGTGCTCACTTATCTGTTCTTCTTTCTCTATTGGGAAGAGAAAATGAAAAACCAACCTGTTTCCAAGAGCATTTTGATTCACATACACAGGTACATGCATGTGTATGCTTTACACCACAAGATAGTTACATCCTTGAACTGAGTAAGAGACCAAAGCCAGCGACTTCTAATTCACTTTGGGATCAAAGCCACTTGTGCTGATCTGTGTGAATTACCAGCTGGGGAGTCACTGCAGAGCAGTCCATGTCCTTGCACACATCCTTGGTAGCACTCAGTTCCACCCATTGCTTCCTTCTCCAGTGGCCAGGAGAAATAATGAAGTTAGGAATAAAGAAATGGAAACCAGGCACTGACTGCTGCAAGTGGGTGCTATGGGCATGGCACAGTGGCTTTACAGTGGAGGGTGTAAAGTCATCTCTACTAACTGCACAAAACACTTGTGTCAATTGGATCCTGTGGCTCAGCTTACAGGTCTAAAATGAGTATCATGAAGATGGACATTTGCTCAGAGGATTTCATTTCTGCCTTTGCTCTCTCTGCCAGGGAGGAGGATGAATACTCAGAGCTGCGGTCGGAGCTGAGCCAAAGCCAGCTGGAGGTTAACGAGGACTCACACAGCATGGACCAGAATTCTGTCTCAGTGCCAGAGAACCAGTCCACCATGGTCACTGCAGATGTGGGTGAGTTGTGTTCTTAGCAGAAGTGATGGCTTCCCACAGGATGCAGGTATCATAGCTTTTGAAGTGCAAACCCAAGCATTTGGTGAATTAATGTTGGATGTGTTAATCACAGTTGATGCTAAGCTTCTACACAGCTGTGAACTTAGATGTGAAGTAATCTCTGGGCCTTGATTGTAGAATCATAGAATCATTAAGTTTGGAAAAAAATCTCTGAGATCATTAAATCCAACCATCAAGCCAGCACCACCACCATCTTCACCATTAAACTATGTGCCATATCCACACAGTTTTTGAACACTTTCAGGCATGGTGACTCCACACATTCCCTAGGCAGTCTGTTCCAGTGCTTTACAACCCTGTCCATGAACATGTTTTTCCTGATAATCCAGTCTAAACCTTCCCTGGTGCAGTGTAGCATAGTGGCAGGATAGTGAAATGCTGCTATCCTCTTGAAGTGTCTCCTTCAGAAGCCTCTCAGAGCAGGCCACAGGAGCAGCCATTTCAGGTCCATGCACACACACATGCCTCAGCAGAGGAAAGACAAAAGGGTCTCTTGTATGATATGTTCCAGCAGCATTTATTTCAGCATGCCAAAGGGATCAGGGCAGAAGACACCGACTATGTGGATCTCAGTGGTTAAGTAAGGCGTCAGGAGCCAAAGTCTGAGGGCACAGGGGCAGTGCAAAGGGCAAGGCAAAGGGAAGCAGAGAAGGGTTTGAGGGATGAACAACTGGGGTGGGCAGGGTTACGTGGCCAATGGGGGAAGCAATCCAAGGTAGATTGGCAGTAGTTCTGTAGGGCACCATGAATGAAGACTTCTCTCTCAGCCTAGGCAGAGAAAACTATGGTAAATCTTTCCAGGGCAAAGCCTGAAAGTTTCTCCAAGGGGGTTTTTAGGGTTCCCACAGTGCAGCTTGAAGCTGTTTGCTCTTGTCTGATATTGTGCCTAGGTTTAGAAGACAGGTATCCGCCAGGGAAAGCTGGAGTTTCCTTGGAAAGAAGAATGTAAACCCCCCTTCCCTCCAAATTATTTCAATTTTGCAATTAAGTGCTTTCAGGCAAGGATTTGGGAATAGGGATAACAGTTCTTTCACTAGGAATATTAAAAATTACAAATGTAGTAGTACAAAAAGACAAGCAAACAAACAAAAAAGTCCTAGAAACCCTGACAGAGTCAGGAATACAACCTGAACCCTATTGGTCAGGGTGTTTGGAAGCAGTCCTCCTGGAGAAACAGATGTGGTTCTGTTGGAGAAGAGATGATCCTGTCGAAAAAGGGTCCAGTAGTGGTGAGATGGGTCCGACCTTCCTCTGGCATCCAGTGGAAAACAGGATGCATGGTGTTCCTGAGTCTCCGTTTTTATCTAGGTAGGAATGCTGGGGCACCCCCACCACTGGGTGGAATATCTCACAATGGGATGATGCAATGTGTCATGTCACTGGTGAGCCTTAATGGTCCATTTAGCAGAAGATATCCCCCGGTGGGAGGAGAGATAAGAAACACTGCCCCACCTGGTTTTGGCAACTGGGCCATTATCAGAAGGAATCTACACTCCTCCCCCTGCAGTTACAAGACAAAGAAAAAGACACTTCCCCAACTGCTTTGAACAGATGAAATAGAATACACATTTTTGGTTCCATAACCCAAGACAACTTGTTACCTGGGAAAAGAGTCCAACCCTCACCTGATGGCAGCCTCCCCTCTGTTGTGGGAGCAGTAAGATCCCCCCTGAGCCTCCATTTCCCCAGAAGCAGACCTTCTAGCAGAATTCTGGTGTAATCCTCACTATGACAGATTTCCAGAATTTTTTTCAGAAAAATCTTCGATTCCTGTTTTCTATACTATATTGTTTATCAAATGCAATACCTGCAACAGCACATTTGTATTTTCATGTCTACGATTTCTAGGAACATTCATACAACAATATTAGTAGTAATGTGACTGTGAAGTATCTGACCTAGGGAATTCAAAATATTTAATAGAGATTTTTAAAGCTATAAAAAATTATTGTTTTACTTTCAAAAGCTAGTGCTTACTGCTAAGTTCCTATTTGAACAGGTTATAATATGAGGCTTTTTCTTCCTTATTTTTCTTCTTACCAAGAGAAGAGAAAAATAGAAACTATTTTGCTTTTCAGGATTTATTTTGTCTTCATGAAGTGGAGCTGAACCAGGGTTTGTGGACATAAACAGCAAGTTGTCTGTTTAAGTTTTTTCTGACAATGAAAAACATGGCAGTAGATTTACATACAATGTAGAGACCTAGAAGGTAAGGGGAACGATGTGTGTCTCAAAAACCAACAGACAGATAGCCCTGGAACCAGAGCTCGTTGGATTGCTGGTACTAACAGCCAAGGATTGTTAGTAATAACACACTCTGAGAAGGAACAGGATATGTCTGGAGAAGGGAGCCATGCAGAGGTGCAGGCAGCACTCTTCAGGGGCAAATGTCCATATTTAGCTCCAGGACATGAGCACAACACAGCACATAGCAATCACAGGGCCGAGAAGGGGGTATGTGCTGTAGAGGGGAATCCAGACCACCTAAGACCCAAGATGTCCTCCTAGCCACTTCTAGAAAGGTCTGAAAGAACAAATTGCCCATGATAACTAATTTGCATAGAAAGGGAGAAAGTTATCTCCAGAGCAGGGGGAAAACTTACCTATAAATAGGTACCTCCACAAAGCCCAGGGTGCTTGCTTTGTGTGTACAACCAAGCATCCTCCACAGCTGAATCATGCCAGAGCCAGGACTGGTGATCTTCTCTCTTTTTCTCTTTCTCTCTCTTCCCTTTTCCACTTAATCCAAAAGCCACTGCCATATAGTGACACTGTGCTTGTAGGTCAGGGCCTAACCTGACCCAGTTTCCATGCCAAGTGTGTATTTGTGAGCTTTTGTGGACCCTCTGACTTTGGTCATTCCTTTGATCACAAGCATCTGCAAATCTTGGGTGCTCCCTTCCCTTAAGGGAAGGGCTCACAGATAACAACAGACAAAGAATGTTATCTCCAGGAATTCCTGCATTTCTTCCCTATTTTCCTTCTATTCATAGACTCTGTCCTTTATGGATGTTGTTTCAATATTTCTGTGAAAATAAATCACACACAGACATATAGATAGAGGAATATGTATAATTTAAATCCTTCTAGGTATAGGTACATAGGGATAAAAAAATCATGCTCTAATAACCTATGTGCATGACTTGCCTACTACCTTCATGGAGTGACTGCCCCTAATCAGTGACTTAGTAAAACCAGTAATACCTCATTGACACACTAATGCATGTGGATCTACTGCTCTGCTGCTACAGGCAATAAAACACCTAGAGCTAGAACTGTGAATGCTCTCCAGTACGTCTTGCAGAGCTTGTGATTGGGTTGTGCTGATCTTCTGTCAGAAATGGGGTTCTCACATTGTAAGCTATTTTATGGAGGAGATGTCACTGTCGGAACAAATCCCAGCAGACAAAGTTTGTGAAGATTGTTTAAATGTACAAAATGTTTATTACAGAAGATGTTATGGAAAAAAGCAAATCAAGAAAACAAAACACGAAGTTTTTATGAGTAAGGATCCTGCTTGCTATATCCTGCTTGTAGTGAATGGTGGTACTATTATGAAGGGCTTTTTTGGTATTACTATAGCACATGGGTGGTTGCTAATCAGGTGACTGCTAATCTGGAATTAGTGAAATTACTTCCCAGAAAAATCTTTTTTATATTGCCCATTCAAATTTTTCATGCAATGCTGTAGCATCATTCTAAACACTTCTTTTTGGTCAGCAGTAAGGTTGTGTTTATGTCTGTTAGGCTGTGGAGTTAGATTAAGTTTGTTTTAACAATGAAAAACATGTCAGTAGAATTACATATGATGTAGAGACCTAGAGGGTAAGGGGAACAATGTATCTGTCTCAAAAACGAACAATCCAACCAGAGCTCGTTGGATTGTTGGTACTAACAGCCAAGGATTGTTAGTAATGAGTTTGCAGCTTTTTACTTTCTGTTCTTCTCATTCCTTCATTCAGCAGCTCTCAGTCTTCCCTTCCACAAGGAGGTTTCAAGGCAGTCTGCAACAATCTGGTGACTCATGTCTGTTAAAATTCAGACCCAGTTCAGTGCCACACCGCTTTACTGCTCTGCAAGAACTACAGCTATGAGACTACCACAAAGTTCTGACCATGGTGAAGCACTTGCAGCAGCAATGCAGGAATCACACCCTCCACCAAGAATGCCTGTCACTGTTTTTAGTGGGATAGACGACCTGCAGTTTCTCTCCCCCTCATAGTGTACCCCTTTTGTGCTCTGCTGTGGGTAGCTGCTGCAGACTCTTCCTAGAAAGCTAGAAATACTGACAGGCACATCCAGGAAAAAGCACAAGGGTGAATTCTGCTGCAGGTCTGCCTTAGAAACTGCCACTGCCTGTCACCAGAGGTTAACCTAAAAGAAACAAAAATAATTTCTGGACTGAGCTAGCAAGGTACAGAGGCCCACTTGTTTCCACATTAGAGGAGGATGCTATCGTGGTGGGCACTAAAAGAGGTTTGCCTAAAGGCAGGAAAGGAAGTCATTCTCTGTGATACTTCAATTAAAATAGCATTGTTGTATGAGCTGGTAATATGGTTGTAGTATGGAACATAACAAGCTGTGGTGTTTTGATCCCTGAATATTCTGCAGTTTTATTTGAGTAGCTATTAAGATAAAACACAGGCTCTAAGGTAGTTGGTAGGGATCACTTTTGTAAACACCATGATTTTTTTAAACCAGGCAGTACCTGAGTAAAACCACAAATATTCCTCTGAAAAATGTCAAGTCATGAAATGCCTGAATGTACCAGAGAGAAAAATGTTGTATTTACAGAGACAAACATATGACATTAATTAAATCAGGATAATAGACCTTGAATGGCCAGAAGAACAACATAAAGAAATGTCACAGAATGTAAGCATGTAATATCTTAAAATGTTCTTCAGAAAAGAGGGAGTTTTGGAGAAAGAATGAACACTTCAGATAAGCTTTGGGACTGTTATTTGTCAGGTGAGGGGTAGCTCATGATTTCAGTTGATGTGATTATGGTTTTTAAGCTATCAGTTGTCAAGGAAAATGTGATAAGGGCATTCTTTGAACAGTATCACTCTGGCTGTTCTGCAGTAGAAGCTTCCTGTTTAAGCGTTTGTGTTTTCACTGAGTCATTAGTTGTTGTGATGTTTGTTTTATCTTGCTTTCTTTTAGATAACTGTAGTGACTTGAATTCAGAACTGCAGAGAGTGCTGACAGGTCTGGAAAATGTTGTCTGTGGGAGGAAGAAAAGCAGCTGCAGTTTATCAGTGGCAGAAGTGGACAGGCACATTGAGCAACTCACTACTGCCAGCGAACATTGTGATTTAGCCATTAAGGTAATTGTAACATTAGGCTCTAAAATGCAGCATGTTCATTGCCTGAGAAACCTGATCACTTCTGTAGTAATCACACTTTGCTTCCAAAGGTGTTAAAAGTACTTCACAGGAGTCAACTCGAGTTCACAGTATGTGTTTGGTAAGTAGTAACACACCTGTTCTACACCAAGGTCCAGGAGGAGCTACTTTGGACCTCAAATCAGGAATGTGTTTGTCTTATACTCATTTCAAAGATACGAGAAGTGGGGATACTCAACAGTTAAATTGCTTTCTTAAGCAATTTTGCTTATCCAGCAAACAAGATGTCACCTGCCCTAAGTCCTACAGGTAATCATTGACCAGTGACTGAAAACACTTTGTATGTTTGTGGTTGGCTAAGTTGTGATTGGCTGCCTTAAAATATAAAGCTGTCCTGGTTCCAGCCAGTACTGGGTTAATTTTTGCAGTAGCCAGGAGGGGACACGGCCAGATTATTGGGCAGATTATCGTGTATCCCTCATTTTCCAGGAAGAAGGGAAGGAGTCCCTTCCTGGTCATGTATTCTTGGGGGTGAGAGCTCATGTGCAAATTGCCGATTCCTTGTACACTCTCTTATTAGTATTTTTGCTGTTACTGTTTATTTTCTCACCTCATTGCTGTTTTCAATAAATTGTTATTGCAACCCCTGATCTTTGCCTTTTGTGCCTCTGATTTCCCTGTCCATCCCTCCACAGGGCACTAGGGAGTGAGTGGACAGGGCATGGTTTGGAGTTGTTTCAGTGAGAACACTAAATTGGGAAACACTGTTCCTAAACCACAGCAAAAGCTAATTTAACACTAAACATTGGTTGTGCATTTGTTCAAATGAGGTAAGTCAGCCTCAGGAACAAATAATTGTATTTATTGTGAATGTAACAGAACAAGGAGAGGGATGTTTGCTGGCACATGTAACAAAAGGCACTGCAGTTCAGAACCTGAAAGCAGGAGAGCTGTAGGAATAGGGTAAAAAACTGGCTAGTTATTTTTCCTAAGTGTAACTAGCAAGTAATCTGTAACTTCTTATATATATATATATAAAGCTGTTTTGAGAATAAGAAGTTTCCTTAATGCAACAATCTATTCTAAAGGTAAAAAATAAGTGCACCTGTAATAACAAGAGATTTGTCCCATGAGAATCAGTAAAGAAAATATGTAAACAATCTGAGAATAGATTGGATAAACAAGTAAAATACCTCTTGCTAACCAATAGAATAATTAACAAGAAAGCTATTAACCAATTAGAAGTTGCCCTCAAAGTTTGTAAGAACTGTATAAAAGACAGCATGCAGCCATAATAAAAAAAACTTCTAAATTTTAGAGTATCATTATATTGTAACCCTCCCAACAACCTGTTGCATTTATTATGAATGTAACAACAAGGGGAGGGATGTTTGCTGGCACAGGTAGCAAAAGGCATTGCAGTTCAGAACCTGAAAGCAAGAGTGCCACAAAGAATCTTCCTGTATTCAGGGGAAGATGCAAACAAGCTTTTTGTGTTGGGTGTAAAGGTATCAGTGACTCATTTATACAAGAAAAATTGTACTGGCAATTTGCTCTTGAAGTGAGGAGCTCTGTGACCATTCTAGGTGGCATTGACAGCCCTTTGTCCTCCTACTGGGAAAAGCTCCTTCTGTCCTTGGTGCCTAAGGAGTATAACAAAATATAAAGAAATTAATGTTGTGGCTATGTTTGACTTCTGGTCTCTTGGGATCAGTATGAAAGCAGTTTATTTGAGTGTCTCAGAGGATTAGGATCAGTACTTTGAATGTTGCCAAGTACTGTTTGGTGTTTGTAGTGTTAACGGTTTTCAGAAGTCAGTATTCACTGAAAGAGAAACTGTGGTTTCTGGGAAATAGGTAGAGATCAGCTTGTGTGAAGCCCACAGAGGTATCTGAAGTGAGATGTGTTTAATAGAGTGAAACCTACACATAGAGCCCCTCTCCACCATTGCACCCCTGGCTGCAGGTCATTCCTGCTTTCCTGTTTCCTCAAAGTAAAAATGGAGATAATTTTAAAGTGGATGGAATTGTGAATGGAAACCTGAAGTATTCTGACTACCTATTGCCTTGGCTATTTGCTTTTTTTTCACCAACAGACTGATGCATTTATATATTATAAATCATTCAGCTTTGGTGGTTACATTTCACTAGGTTACTTTTATTGCAGTTGCTGCTGAATTATTTTTTCTTCTTTTATACAAATTATGTCACCCTAGCTAACTCAGTTCTTTCTGTCCCACAAAAACTGAAACGATCTTGAAATTAAATTTATTAGATTGTCTTACGAACTGAACTGTTACAAAAGTATACTTTAAGAAAAGGATTTAAGAAAATTTCCACAGAATAGTCTGGTTAATGCTCTGTTTATTGTGGGGAGCACATCAGTAACAGATACCTAACCATGAAAATTTTGCTGATTAAAAAAACTGTAAAATTTCCAAGCATGAAACATTTAGAACATGAGAACAGCTGTACTGGGTCGAACCAAAAGTCCATCTGCCTAGTGGCAGATGCTAATAGAAAGACAACATCAAAAATGACATGCATAGTATATTCTTCTTCCTTCCTTCCTTCACAGATGCTTCCAGCAAAATGGGTCTGTAGGGACTTGAACCAAAGATGATGTCTTTGTGTTTAATTGTAATGGGTGGAATTTTCTTCTTTGTTTCTAAATCCTGTGTTTTTGGACATATCTAAATTTTGGCCTCCAGAAATTCCATTAGGAATAAATTCTGCCATTGGGTTGAAGAAGTACTTTTTAAACCTGATGCTTGCTGATTAATCTGATGCCACATCTCTAACACAACACTTCTTGTAAAGACAATGAGACAGAGAGTACTGGTGACAGTGTCAGTGTCAAGACTAGAATTACCATGATATGACATCCTGCTGCCCTGTGCTCAGAGCATGATGTTGTAATTGAATCCCATACTCCGTGAAATTATACCTGAATTATCTGCTTGAAGAAAACTAATTAACATTATTGTATGTAGTTATATCTGTATACCGTATTTATGTTTTATTTTCCAGGGAGGATGGTTGGTAGCATATTGGACACCAGAGAAGTTCTATAGTGGTAGTGCTCTGAGAAGCAGTGGCCTAGGAAGGAGAGGGCTTGGCAAAATAGCAACACTGAAGTATGGGGAATAAGGAGGAAGGAGGCAGCAGCATAACTTTGCATTAGGAAACACTAGGGGGTTGTGGGGGGAAGAAGGGAGAGAAGAAATCAGCAACAAGAGGCACCATTTAAAATAAAGCTGGCATCATCAAGAGAGGATGCTCCTGCCATTACAGAGCTTCTCTTTACATAGTGAGATGTGCTTATTCAGAGCTTGAACTCTTCCTCATGCTCTGTTGAAATAATTTACCTTTGAGTAAAGGTAATAATTTGAGTCATAATTTGAGACCTACGGGTCTAAGTGAAGCTAATACAAGGGAGACCTGCAGCTTCTTTTATCTCACAGAGATGTTGCAAGCCTCTGTTTTATTCAGAAAAGTAATTTCAGTTTCCTGCCAATTCTGCTGAATTACTGTGTAGATATTCTGATACTCTGTCAATAGAGTTTCATAATTGTGGCTCTAAATGTGTTGCAGTTTTATGTAAGAGAGACATGAAATACAGTTCATAAGGATAAACTGAACAAATAAAATTTCATTGATACCTCAAAGTCTGACAGTGCTGAAAACACTGGGAAGATTTCTTGCAGGAAAAAAAATTGTGTCCCCAGCTAGGTTTGTCATTTTCAGCTGTACTCTGGTTAGTTCTTTTGATCCCTCCCAATTTAAAGAAATAAACAAAACAGTAAATATTCAGTAATATATAGAATCATAGATTCATAGAATATGCTGATTTGGAAGGCACCCATCAGGATATAAATGTTCTTTTGAATAAAACTACTAAGTAGATTATTATTAACCTTGGTTCGTGAGATAACCTTAGTTATCTTCCATTTTAGATGTAAAAATATAGGCTTTAGCTATAAATTGTCTTTGGAGAAGCCAATGAAATGAAACTTTCTGCATTGCCAGTGATACATATTTTTTTTATTTTCCATGTTTCTTCCCATCATTTTAATACACACTGCTCTCAGGGAGATTGAAAAGCTTATGGGCAACATTTTAAGTGGTTTTGTTTGTTGCAGACATCTTCCAGATATGGAGCACAGGCACAGCATACAGGTAGTATATATACACAGTATACAGGTAGTAGATTGCAAGCTGCAGGTGGTTCCCCAACAGGCTGTCATGCTGTGTTTCACCGTATTAGTGGCCAGCCTGACAGTCAGTTCAGGCATGGCAGTATTTCCTTGTTGGTGGTGGGTGCTCGTAGTTCAGTTTCTCCCACTGGAAATTCCTGAATGTCCCTTCAACTGAACGGTGTCTACAAGGAACAGCTCTGAGCACAGAGGTGGAACAGGAAGTACTGGATAGCATTGTGTCCCAGAGAAACCCAGCTGTTTTTTTGGTTCTAGAAAGGCTGTAACATCCCCTGTAAGTCTAGCCAAGGCCAGACTTCTTGCAGAGTATTTGGCTGTCACCTCAAGGAAAGGACATACTCAGGGACATGGGAAAGAAGAGCCCTCTTTTAATCCTCTCACACTCTTTTTATTGCCCTCTTGTGGCATTGGTCTAGCAATAAATAAGGCCCCATGCCATGTGCATTCAAAGACTGCTCATTTCTGCCTGTTATGCAGCAGGGAAACAATAAGTACAGTGCTCACCCATGACTAGGAGTCGTTAATGTGCTCTAAAGTATTCTGAGATTAAACTATCAGGACTGCTGTCATTCACAGGTGACATGTTTTATTTGCATGTATTTGTCTGCTTTGGTGTTTGTCAGTATCAAATGTTTTAATGAAATGGTCAAACTGTCAAAGAAAATAAGTAATAATTTTGTTTGATATTACTTAGCAAACAAAAGAAGCAAACTAATAGTGTAGAGAGGCTGGGAGTGTATATAAGTGTTTAGAGTTGCCTGTTAACACACATTTCTGTTCCATCTACCCATTAGTCCTGCTCAGTTGTCCTTGCCAGTTTCTGTTTGTTGATGACTGTGTTTTTGCAGACCGTGGAAGAGATTGAGGGTGTGCTGGGACGTGACCTTTATCCAAACCTGTCAGAGGAGAGGTCTCAGTGGGAGAAGGAGCTAGCTGGCCTGCGGGAAGAGAATGAGAGCCTCACAGCCATGTTGTGCAGCAAAGAGGAGGAGCTCAACAGGACTAAGGCCACCATTAACGCAGTCCGTGAGGAGAGGGACAGGCTGCGTAGAAGGGTAAGGCTGCTGCACAGATGACTCTTCCTCCTCCAACTTGTATGGTTTTGTAACCAGAATAGACTTCTCTTTAATCTTGCTTCCTGTCCTGGCTGTATGGCTTGTAGTTTTCAAAGCTGGGCTATACAAATGACAAAACTGAGACAAAACTGAACATAATTGAAGAAGAGTGTGTGAAAAACAGCCAGTGTGCACAACAGCCTGATTTCAGAAATCATGTTAACAGAAAAACTGATACTCATCTTAAGGGAAACATATGTAACTTGGATATAGAGAAAGCAGATGTTCATCTAGAGAATTCTCCTGTGAGGCAATTTTTCCTGTAAATAACAAATACACTTTGTGTTTGATGGGAATTCAATTTGTGATTAGGAGAAAGAAAAAAAGCAGGACTCCTTTCAGTGGGTAGGTAGTAATTCTCATACTGACCAATGAGAAGTTCCAGCCATGGTCTGCTGCCCTGTCTACATTTTATGATGCTTTAAGGTCAGATAAAGGCTTTGTGCTTTGTGTAGAGTTCAAAGTTTAAAAAAAAAAGGGGGAAATTTGTTCCCAAAAAAGATGAAAGATCCAAGGGAATGTGACCTCAATCTCAGTTACTTTTAAAATTTGTTAACTTTGTGCCTGATAAATTTGTGGAGTTTGGCTAGGTATGAAGTATTTTTGTTTTAAAAACAGGCAGTTTCAAGTTTGTGTTCAGTCTGAATGACAACTCAAACCACTCAAACCACTATCATGGTAAATTATTGCAAGTATTACTCTTTATCTACCCAAAAGCAGATTAGCTTTTTTTGCTGTTCTAAACTAACATTGCTCTGCAGTGCCATTATAGCATGAACATGCATCGTGTGAGATTTGTAAACTCCAGATATGAAGCCTTTTCAAAACAAATTACCTTTTCAAAACTCCCTGTCTTCTCCTAACATTAAAAACGTATGTGTGGTGAGGCAAGAATAGTAATCTTATATCATATAAAGCAAGACCACTTCAACTTTTCCTTTGTAACTTTTTGTCTTATTATATACATAGGTTGTTTTCAGTCCTGAAACTTTTGGACTGATAGTGACTTTTTTTTAAAGTGGAGGCAATACTACCCCCTGAGCTACAGAAGTAGCATTTACGAACTGGCTGGATTGTTGACAAACAGAGAGGGTGGACATCAACATAGGGAGGCAGACAGTTTAAGTGTGTGTTTTAGAAATTTGCTTACACAAATGCAACTATTGACACTCCAGGTGATACAGATCAATACTGAGATATCAAACAAGTAGAAAGATAGGTGGCCTTGAGCATACAAAAGGATTCCTATTTTGAGAAGTACAGCATGCAAGTTAGGGGGCTTGAAAGAATGGTAACAAGAGTTCATGCTGACATCAAGGAGCTCCTCAGCTGAGAAACAGCAAAGGGGAAAGAATTGGTGTTGTACCCTCAGGGATCAGCATGGCTGAGCCACAGTGGCAAATTCAATCCTATGAGGTACCTGAGAAGCTATTTTCAGTAGTGTGAAAAATGAGGTTTGCTTTCTTGGTAATATTTAAAAAGTTTACTAAAAAAGACCGTTAAGGGTCAGAAATAAAACAAAAGGTTATGACCAGTGCTTGGCATTCAGCCAAAAGCACACCTACCATCTCAAAAACACCCTTTAAATCCTTTTCCATTGCATTAGCTTATTGCATCTTCATAGATCATTATGCATTATTCAAACATTCTTTTGAGTTTAGATGTTCTTTTGCTTGGTTTTAACCTTTGACTTGTCTTAGATTAAATCAATATATTTTATTTCTCCTTGTGGTTCCATCCTGTTGTTCTTACACTCCCTGATAGCAGAGAGGCAATAAATTCTTCTGTTGGGGTTCTGGTTTCTGTCACTGTTATATTCAGATAGGGTAATCCACAATTTGCCTTCACCATTCTCAGAGTTAGTTACATGAATAAAAGCATTTTAACATCACATAATCTCCATTTTAATATTATGCTATGGCCTAAGATATATTTATCACACTACTATTTCTAAGTTTTGTTAACAGAAGAAATGAAAACTGTATTCATGCAGCCAAGTTACTTCAACATTATACATATAGCATTCATTTTAATATTTGCAAAAAGCCAATAATATCATATGTACTTATAACAGTAGGGATTGGAAAAACTATAGAAAGAGTGGTGAGATCTGATCTGGAATGTTATATGTTGTTCTTACCTCTTATGCAAATTATGTAGACAGTGGTCAGAGAAATGGGCATTGTGCATGGGGAAGGGACTTGTCCTGTTCAGCATGGCAAAACAAATTCTTGATTTATTTTCTCTTTACAAATTTTAGAGAAAGAAAATAAAAAAGGAGAGTAATGGCTCTCTAAACTCAGGGACAAAACTGGAGCAAGAGCAGACTAATATGAACCATGTGTTGCTATCTGAGGTCAGAAGTTAGACTGTGAGGTGTCCAAGACACAAAAAATTTGTGGTTCTGAACAAACAGTAAGGAGTAAGGCTACTGACTACTTTCTAAATTGAGCTTTAAAATATAAAATTATGTTTGTATAATGAAATATATGACTATGCAAAGTTGCCTGTTAAAACCAGTGTCATTAAATTAGGATTGTATCCAAAGGAAAGCAGAAAAAGCCAAGTTAACACAGCTGCATTAATTCTAGAGCCAGCCTTAGCACCTTTTCATGATTCTCCTGTTTTGTCTGGCTATCAGCAGTTCTCTATTATGGAAGCATCTCAGGTGGAAACAGAATTAAGGTCATCAGCTTGTTTCAGCTGTTTGCAACTACAGAGGACTTTAATGAAATCTGGTAATTAATATCATTCTTATCATTCAGAATAACTGATTTATTGCTCTCACCAGAGAGATTATTTTGTGATGTATGACCCTGTCTGCACACTATGTAATTGTTGCACTGGAGACCATGTTTGCATTTTTAATACAGCTTCATGTCCACGATGGCAGCAAAATAAATGTTTTCTTTGACCTATGAAATATTTTCTATATGCCACCTGAACTCAACAGTCACTTCAGATTATTTCCCTGGAGAGTGGGAAAGGAGATCCAACTAAAATTTAATTGTTGTCCTCAAATTAAATTGGATGAAGTGAACAAGCTTGAAGTTGACCAGATCATTAGGTCTGTTCCTTTAGACCAATGCCTGTAATCAAGCAGAGTGCTTTCAATACATTTTCCTCAGGCTTGTTGGAGATCTAATTTAATTAAATTAATTTATTTACTGTGCTCAGTTTACAGATTGAGCTGCTCTCTGGAGCAGTAGCTGAGAAATAACATACATTCAGAGTTTGTTTCTCACAAATCATTAGTGAGGGAAGTAATTGCTTACTTCTGTAGGTTGTCTGCAGTGTAACAGCTAATTTCATAATGCAGAGATTATTTTACCTCTGTATTATATTATTGCATTAAAAATAAAATCTATTTAGGTCCGGGCTGGTCAGTGCCTTAAAAGCTGCTGACACATAGCTGACCATAGTACTGAATCCAGTAATACGGATAAGATGGCGGGGAACTTCTGTGCCAGTCTGTGGGATTAAGATTATTATTACATGAGAAAAAGGCTGTAATCAGGTCAGCACTATCTACAGCTGCTATACAGAGTAACAGGCTTGAGTAGTAGAAGAAAAAGTAATATTTGTGTCCTTACTGTTGATTATTTACAGCCAGATAATTTTAAGCCCTTGTATTTGGCAGGGGATTCAGATGAGCAGCAGTGAAATAGCATATGAGCTCCATCCTGACTGCAAAGTAAAAATTGTGGGGTTTTTAATTACTGCCCATGAAAGTTGCTGGATGAGTGGTACCTCAGCACAGTCTTAAGGAGCTGGTTGACATAAAAAAGCAGTGGGTGTTGGCAGAATTCAGGCTTCCCTGAGGCTGTTCTGAAGAAATTAAGTATGAAATGAAAGGGCAACTCTGGAAGTCTGTTAAGTCTGGTCTCTGCATGAGCTATATGTCAGCTTCTTCAGTTAATCTCATGCTTCTGATTGTGAAGGTTGTTCTGTACCTGCTCCAGACTCAGCTGAAATCAGCAAACTGACCAGAACAAAAGCACTTCGTGAGCTGTCTTCAACTAAGACCCTAATGAAAACATAATCTGTGGAGTAGTAGAAAGTTATCATTTTATGTGTGATCCTATCAACTGCCCATATTTCCTACTCCAGACAGCTTTGAATTAAGCAGAGGGCTCTCCCAAAATATGTGGTTCTTGTGGACAGTTGAAACCTACCCCTGCCACAGGACTCAGATCCTTGGCCTTGGAGGTGTTCTTAGGCCCACACTGTGATGACACAAAGCTGGCAGGATCTGCTGGACTGAATTTTGTAGTCATTCCTGTTGGGATCAAACGTTATTGCTCCATGTTGCTGGAGAACACTGTTACATTATGGGCCCTTAGAGACTATAATCTGCTTGCATAGCTTAAAGTGACCCTGGAGCTGTTCTGTTTCCTTGTCTCTTGGTGAACACCAGAATCCTGACATACTAGCCCAAAGCTATTTCCATTCTCCACACCCTTCACTTGCGTGGTATTTGCTTATGCAGCAGCATCTTCTCTTGGGTATCAACAAAGTAGAGTTTTACTTCTGTTTCCAGGCTTGCACACAAAAACGCCATGTTTAATTGACCTTACAGATACCATGAAAGATTTCTTTACCATACTCAGTCGATCGCAACAGACAATACACATAGGAACTCAGACTCTGTTTGCTCTGGTGCTCATGATATAGGAGAGGCTGAAAATTATCTGGCTGTAAATAATCAACAGTAGGACTGAATGAAAAGTAAGGGTTTGGGGTTTTTTTGCTGGAAAGGACCCTCACCAGACAGAGCAGCTCAAATAATTACACTGATGTTTGATTTGACATCTCCTCCTCTACAGATCTGCAGTATGCATGAATAAATGAGAAAGTGGGAGAAGTTCACTCCCTGTGGTTTGTTGTATTTCATCTTCCTCCTCTGTATAATAGGGAAAAGGAAATGAAGCAGCATTAAAATGCTGGGGGGTGGGGGAAAGTCCTGTTACTTGACAAGTTCAAAGGTACTGTATGATGAAATAGGTCACGAGCAGCGTAAAATGAAAAGAATCACAGGCATGTCCCTCATTTGAAACTGTTTTAGAAACAAAAGCAGCAGGTGTCCTTTGAATGTGGAAATCGGTGACAAAAACAGGCAGTTTGTAGCTGTGTTTTCTTAATTTAAGTTATGTTAATGAATCATGTAGTTGTCACTATGCATGTGTAAATAAAAAGACTAAAAACATGCTTCTCATGGCTATAAATAATGAGAATATTCCATTGATGTATTTTTCTGTACCCCATGCTGCATTTGGACAAACATGTCTCTTATACCTGTTAATAGCTTATTAATTCTTTCATAAATTGAATATTGCTGTAGTGTCAGACCCTTTTCTCTTCTACCCTTGCTTTCTTTTTATTTAGTTCTTAAGGTGATAAGAAATTACCCTTAATTTTTCACTATTTCCTACTCAAATTCTCAGCATTCAAAGAAAAAAAATAGAAATTTAGCTCAACAATTGTCTCAATTGCAAAACATCAAATATTAATGTGACATTTCAAGTTACTTGTGTTTATATTAATAACATGAGAACATCTGTTTGCACCTTTTTTTGGTATCTAGGCTATCCATTGCTCTGAAACCTAAGCACTTCTTTACTTCTGTAATTTCTCAGACTTCCTCCAATCATTCAGAAGAGCTTTTCTTTCCTTTTTTTTCTAGATTTCACAGACATTTCCATGGATTTCTCCCTTTCCCCTTCATTCTCAACTTTTTTCTTTTTCCTGACCATATGTAATGGCATCTGCTTGCCAGACAGTTTCCACCTCATTTTAGTGCTTCAGGAGTTTATGGCAATTTTTATACCCTTCTGCATGTTTCCGGTTTAAAACTAGTATGATGAAAGGACTCAAGAAATTTTTCTTCAAATCCTTCCTGGTTATTCCTCCTCCCAAACTCAGAAATGCACACTCTTCCTGTCTTATAATGTAACTTTTTGGGGTTTGTTTCTATAATTGTCTTTACCAATTGCATTTTGCCAATGACAATTGACAAAATTTTGCCAATTTTGTCATCAATTTGCTGTAAGATATTCCCTTCCTCTTCTCCTATTTCCAAGTGTTTATTGTGTGTCATGTGCATTACTGCAGTTTACCTTCATTCTATGAGTTAACCTTCAGAATAATTTATATTACATTGGTAATGATGCTAAAGGGGGTCAGACAATTTTTAATCCCGCTTTTAAAACCTCATAACCTGTTCATTCATCAAACCAGAGAAGAAAATGGCTCTTCTGAACTCTGCTTTGTGTTTGGGGTATTTTTTCTTTTCTTTGGTCATTCTTTATTTTTTCTGTAGAATAGCTACCAGTGTGGAAAAGTATTTTCTAAAGAGATACTGGCAACTCCTCCATTTACAACGGAGGTTTTGGTGACCATAAATAGTTACTTAATGTGCCTCTGGGCAGTGTGTTAGGTGGGCAACCCCGTCATGAGATGCTTGGTGAATGTGTGAATTGTGAGATGGGTGATTTTACAGGTCAGACAAACATGCCCTGTTATCTTGCTCAGAATTAGCATCCAGTACTCAATGTTGCTATAATTAGTGCAGATTTTTATAGCAGTCAGTTGAGAACGTAGTTTCATAAATGAAGGCCTGACTTAGTAAATACATCAAGGAGAACAGATAAGCAGACAGCTTCTTTTCTTGGTTGCTTCTATGATACAATATTAAGGCAATATACAGATTAATAACTGTGCTGTGCTCTGAGTTTTCTTCTAGAAGTGCTTTCCTGAGCAAAGCTTTACCTGATTGAACTCTTAGCTGTGTTTCTTTCTCTTTCTATTGCTAGTGCTTTTTTACAGACTTGTATGAATAATTAGCTTTGTATTCCTGGCCAAAAGTCACATGTCAGTAAGAAAACACAGAATAAAGGAAACCTATCTGCATTAAAGGTTTGTGTGATTGCATAAGGTAGTTCTAAACTTCAGAGTCAACCAACACTTAGCATTTAAGTAACTTCAGCATTTTCTTTCCTGGTTGCACTTAAATTGAAAATGCTACTTGCTTTTTGGACTGCAATCTTCCAGAACTGGCTTATGAGAATAGGCAAATATTTTAACAATTTTTAAGTTGGACATGCAGGCTGGGGTTTTATTTTTTAAAGAATACATCCAAATGGTCTTCCTATTTGTTTGCTTTTAAACAGTGCCGTAACTTAAGCACTTGGAGAATTTAGTTTAGAATTGCCTAGGTTGAAAGAAATAGTAATAAATAGCATATTTGACTTAATGAAGTTTGGGGGTTGCTTTTTTTTTTCTTTCAGTGTCAATGCCACAATACAAATCCTATCTGCGCTGACATCTGCAAGCAAAAATATGCATGTGTGGTTTATTTCAGGTTTATGCATACCAATAAGCTGAAACTCTTGGTTTGTACCAGTAGAACACTTCTGTCCTTAAGGTTTCCATTAGTTCAGCTGTACCCATGTTGAAGGTAAATATGTCTGTATAAACAAAGGAGGCCTCAGTTGCAAATATGTAGAAGATACTTGCTATGTATGTGCACTTCATAAATTCTGCTCAGTTAACTTCATGAAAAAATTGCAGTTAAGATGCATAATTCTGGGTCGAGCAACCATATCAATTTTTCAGCAAGTTACTTTTAACATTGGGGGATTTTGATGCTTTGTGCACTTTAGTTACTTGGAATTATTTTGTTCAAGGTGTAGCACTCCTCCCCGACTGAACTGGGAATTTAGAAGTGCAGGGTGACTTTATGTGTTTTTATTGTTGCCACCCATGGCTTTTAAAAAATACTATGTGATGTAAAACACACAGGTTGTTTTTTCTTTTTTTTAGTTTGCAAATATCTAGAAATTCTTTTGACACCAAGTGTGCAGGCAGTCTGTCCTTCAGTTTGCATGTAACAGAGGGAGAGGCAGGGATACTCTTCAGGAAATAGGAGTAGGTTGTAGAGGATTGTAGGAGGCATAAAATACTGCTTTGGTGACTGGAGAGCATTCCAGCTTGAACTCTTTCCTCTCTGCAGTAGGTTGAAGCGTGTGTGGTGCTGAAAACACGACTGCTGCTGCTGCTTTTAGCAGAAATTGATAAAACACTGATGCACCTTCACCTAAGAAAGTCTAAGCTTTGATGAACTTTAATTTTGGGGGTTTGACGAGGGGACTTCAACTTTCTTAGTCTTTGTATAAGTGCATTTAGTATAAAAGCCCACCTTTCTTTAGACAGTAGGAATCACAGTTGCATTTTATGCTGCATACAAGGGGAGATATCAAATGGGCAGAACTTTACTTCACTGGACTTCCGATAAAATTTCACAAGTTCTGTTCTGTAGAGGAACTGTTCCAACAAAATCACATAGAAATCTGTGTATTTAAGGAAAACTGTGTTCAGTGGAATCTCCTCCTTAGATGGTTTCCTTTACCTTCTCCCATCTCACACTCTGTTTGAGATCTGTGGGAAAAATGAGCTCTGACTCTTTACCTTGGGTTGTAACTGTTGTGTTAAACTGACCATTCCTTGTCTGTTCAGAATTATTCCAACATAAACACTATAATCTTTAGTTTGTCTCCTGCAGACCTTTCTTTTTTTTCTTTAATCTTTAAACTAAAAATCATTTGGCATCCATTCTACAAGTATCTGATGTGTTACAAGGACCGTGCAGTGTTTGCAGGCTATGTTTACAGAGAACTTTTGCAGACTATTCATTGAGTACCTTGCTGGTATTTTTTTTTTGTCTGTACATTACTCACTGAATGGTAGCTTTAGTTGAATGTAGTTTTGAAGCATAATTAATGTTTGAATTTCTTTAACCTTTCAATATGACCAAGTCATCATGTGATTTATTTATGTCAAGAATTCTTTTCAGCACTGGAGTTTTCCATTTACAGAATGATTGTCATTTGATTTGTTTAGCCATCATTATCTTAGGCTGGAGCGCTAGCTTTGCCCCAGAGAGAATAATTTCTATACCTATAGTACAGCTGAAACTTTGCATAATTATTCTACAGTGGTATGTTTGCATATTTCCACGTTGCCTATAGTTTAAAAAACTGATAGCAGTAGGATTTTAAAATAATTTCACTCATTTGCTCCCTACATGAAAACTTTGCGGCCACCACAGTACAAAAATGTAATTTCTGTGCTGAAGCCAGAAGCAATTAGACTTGGCTAAACAATGAGAAATTCTCTATACTATTTAAACCATAAAAGTGGAAAAATCAGTATGTTATGTTTTATTGAAGGTTCGGGAGCTGCAGACTCGTTTGCAGAGCATGCAGGCCATGGGCCTGTCCAGCCCGAGCCGCCTCACTCCTGCCAACCGCCCCGTCAACCCCAGCACAGGAGAGCTGAGCACCAGCAGCAGCAGCAATGACATTCCCATCGCCAAGGTGGGCTTTGTGTGTCTGTAACCCTTCTCATGACCTGGGAAAAGCAGGCTTCATTTTGTGCTGTGCAAGTGTGGGATTAACTGGGAGATGTTTAGGGCAGTCCTGAGCAGGTCCATGAATTTGAGCTGTGGAAAGGAATTAGATATTGTTGATTGTAGTCATCTCAGTTACAATGCAGGGCTCAGTTCTCTAGAAGTTTGCCTCAGCTTTGCAAGTGTAACTAGAGAACAGATGGGGTTTGTGTGATCTTCATGGAGCGTGGGCTGCTGTGTAACCTGTGCAGCATTGATTTACAGATTGCTGAAAGAGTGAAGTTGTCAAAGACAAGATCAGAGTCTTCGTCATCTGATAGACCTGTCTTAGGATCAGAAATCAGCAGCATAGGGGTAAGGACTAAGAACTGTGTGCATGCATGATCCAAGTTCCAATAAAAGCATTGTGTCTTAATAAAATTAATATGTGAAATATGTGAAAATACTTTAAAAGCTACTTTGAGCAAAATCTTTCAACACAGGATATTTCACCTGGTATTAAGATCTCATTTTCTCTCAACTAGCAGCTAGAAATCATTCTTATGAGTGACTTCAAGAGGAAAACTTTGAAGTCAGTTTCACCAAAATATTCTTCAAGAAGACTCTCCAGTTTCCTTTCACAACTTTCAACCAACAATGAACTGGATTCTGCTTTTGAAATGGCAGTGTAAATCAATAACACTGCTGTTACTGTGTGTTAGTATTTGTTTCATGAAGAATTTGTCTCTAACCCTTTGCTAAGCTCTCAAGAACATAAATAAGCGGTGTAGTAGGCTTTTGAAATGTATAATGAAATAGTGGACTTCACTCTTGGTTAGTAGAAATTTAGAAGAAAATGTCTTCTAAAAGTGGAATCTTGTTCTATTCAATGTAAAATTCATAACAAAAACTGAATAATTAATGCATTGAAGTGAGGGCATGCAAGCAAATGCAGTTCTCCATTCAGAAAGTATCTGGGAGAAATCCAGTGGGTATCTGTTCACAATGATCTATTAACTGCCTTGTGCAGGTGTCTAGTACCGTGGCTGAACATTTGGCACATTCACTCCAAGACTGCTCAAACATCCAGGAAATCTTCCAGACTCTCTATTCACATGGATCTGCTATCTCTGAAAGCAAAATCCGAGAGTTTGAAGTGGAGACAGAGAGATTAAATAGGTGAGCTGGAAAGTTAGTTGTGGTCACACATGTTGTCTTCTGTTAGCTTCTTTAAAGTTGACTTCTTATTTTACCCTCTTTGAACACTTAGTTCATTTCCAGCTCAGCTGTGGCAGCTGCAGATAAACATGGAATATGGTTGCTGAAGAAGAGATTGAATCGTGTGCTAAGGCTTCTTTCCCTGACTATGTGTTTTTTTGTGCATTATTAGATCAACACAGCACCATCCCCTGTCTGCACTGTGGATTGTTCCTCTCTGCGGCTGACCAAGTAGTCATGGCTTCTTTTTTCAAAAGGCACATTACTCCTTAAAAGTTTTCTTTTTTCTTTTTTCTTTTTTTTCTTTTTTTCTGTACACTGCACAATTATGCTTTGACAGCATGTATCATTATAGAAGATGTCAAGATACAGAAATTGACAGTTCTAGCATCTAGAAAAGTCAGGGCTTTATTCTGGTAACTAAACAAGTGGTATACCAGCCCTTCTCATTCTTCTTTGTCAAGAATTCAGTGATTTTAGAGTCCTGGATGGCATGGATTTCTCCATTAGCTACCTTTGCAAGGTTTCAAATTGTTTGTCTCTCTGGTTTTGGCATATATCAAATTTTTACAGTTAGGCATAGTATATTGATATGTGGTTCAGTTGTCATCAGACGGAATAAACAGTAATACTCATACTCTGAATTGTCATTTTCATGTTTAGGGTTAAGGAGGGTATTACAATTAAGCTTCTGTTTAAATTTGCCAGAACATTTGGAGGTTGCATTGCCACATGAAACCTCATTTGTAATTTGGAAGTTCCCTCTCTAATCACAACCCAAACATGACTTCAGGTGGAGTGGTTGCTCTGAATTTTCAGAAGAAAGGAGGCTTTTATGCAACTGCATGATCTCTGTGCACACCCACATTCACACTAATGAATATGCTATTTAAAACAAGTTGGAAATGTGGCAGCAGAAAGTGAGGAATGAAGGCAGAAAAACTGAGCAAAAGGTTAATATGAAATTGTCCTATGCAGTCTTGTGGCTGCATAACAAGGCTACAGCGTTCTGCCTGCTGCTGCTGCACAGGGTTATGACTACATTTTATGGGGAGGAGAAGAGGATGACCTAGGAGAAATTTCTCTTCTCTTGGCTTTTGTTACAGAACTGATGGATTTTGCTGTCTTCATTAAAAAACACTTGTGTAGACCAAGAAATTTTCATTGTTTCAAAGTGTAATTGTCCTGGAATTTCCAGGACAGTGACTGCAAGTTAAACTTGAAGGTTGCAAATGACTTGGTTTTTTGCAGTCGTATTGAACACCTGAAATCCCAGAATGACTTGCTGACAATAACACTGGAGGAGTGCAAGAGCAATGCAGAGAGGATGAGCATGCTTGTGGGCAAGTATGAGTCCAATGCCACAGCCCTTAGGCTGGCACTGCAGTACAGGTATGTACCTACACAGGAACTTAGCCAGGAGGAGGGAGCTGGGGGAGACTTGGTAGAAGTGTTTGGGAGTGAAGTTGTTGGTATGACATAGTAATACTGTTTATTTTTTGTTCCCTCAAAAAAAAAGCATCCCTGTGGTTAAACTACCTGATTAACTACCCAACTAAAGTTTCTACAGTGTATTTCAACTGTAGCTGACCAGCATCTGATAGGAATGTAGAATTATCTCTTCATTCTTAAATACTGAATTAACATTTGAATTAGGAGTTATGTGTAGGCTCAGACTGTTTTGCTGAATCCAACCTTAAGATATAGGTTCTCAGTACCTTTCCCAAGATCAATGGACCAGAGAGTGTTATACTCCACATAACTAAGAATGACTTTGTATTGCATCAGTTGGAATTGCAGATTAATGGCTTGGTATTTGGTAATGAGTATCTAATTTTACATCAAACTGTTTGCAAAAATACGATGTCACTTAACATCTTGAACTGCAACTAATTTGGGACAGGCAGGTTTGGTCTTGGAGCAAATCATGAGCCTTTTAAAGAATATGTTCTTTTACTATCAGCCTTGAGCAAATTGCAGTTAAGTGTTAATTGCTAAGAGTATATTAGTATGTATTTTTAAAAACATTAAAATGCAACAGGGATTGTGTGACTTATAATTGGAAGCTGTTCTGTTGTAAGGAAGAACATCTTACAGCCAGGACAGAGCAAGAAGTATTTTTCTTGCATCTTTTCTGCTTGCAACACTTTGTGTAGTATAATTATATTGTTGAGTATCGAATGCTGTATGTTGTATAGTAAGAAGGTCTGGGAAAAGTTTCTCAAAGGGGTCATCTTGACCACTGTTTGTATTGTCACCTCTTTATAAACATGCTTCTGAAGTTTCCTTTATTTCAGATCACTCTAATGTCTTTTGTCTTATTACATTACTTGAGGCCAGCATGGCACTGTTACAAGAATGAGGAGACTGCTGAATGCTTGTGATAGAAGCTATGTGTATAATGTTATTTAATATCCCTGCTGCTAGACAAGTAATAGATAATCGTGCAGTTAATCAGATAACACTTTTTGTTGTTGTTGCTATTTCAGGTGCTGTTCTTCTTTAAATTGCAGTTAATATTTTGTGTGGTTTTTATTTTCCGTTTCAGTGAACAATGCATAGAAGCATATGAGCTGCTGTTGGCATTGGCAGAAAGTGAGCAGAGTCTCATTCTTGGACAATTTAGAGCTGCAGGTGTTGGTTCTGTTGGTAAGATGTCAATGAATCACTTAATTTAAGGTTTTTTTGGCATGTCAGTTGGCATTAGAATTGGTTGCAATGGTGAGTCATGTCATGACCCATTATTTAATGGGTCTTCAGTAATTTCTTGGTTTTAACTATTTAAATTAATTTATGCACCCCCAAAACAGGGGGAAAATGCAAGAGAGCAATTTCAATTCTCCTGTGTATGCTATCATGAGGAGACGCCTCTTCTGTCAGGAGAGTGATTGTTGTAGTATGCAACTGTACAGAGCAGAATAATTAAACAGTACTTGTGAGCACAGGTGGCTTAAAACCATAAGCTATGATAGTTGCAAGTCCAGATTCAGTAAGATTGACTCCCCAGAAACAGTCTAATCTGTGAAAAAATGGGATTTAAATAATACAAAGGTAGCATTAAGTAATAAATATACAAATAAAAAATTTTAAAAGGCTGTAATTTTTCACCCTGTTTTACCTTTGTTCTGGAATTTTAAAACATTCTGACTTCTGATTAGCCTGTATGTTCTGGATTTTTCTTCTTTTGTGGTTAGTTAATCCTGTGGCTGGCTAGGTGTTGTTTTTTAATATGCTGCCTGCTAAGTAATGGAACAAGCCACTATGATAGGTACAGTACAGTTCAGAAATTTGGAGTTTGACATTGCTGCTGGCTCCTGCCTCTGATGGAAAGAGGTAATTACACAATGAAATTCCAGTGTTAGTAGTTCCATTCCTTCTATTGATAGAAGGCAGTCATAGTAATCTTCAAGTAGAAAAACAGGAAGCATTCAGAGAGAGAATAACTCTTCATACTGTGCTAAGGCATAGCAAGTGCCTAGCATGTTAGAAGCACTTGCTTCTTTGTAGAGGGGATGTCTGAGAATTTCTTCCACCTTTCTCCAAACTCTGTTCATTCCTTTCCACAATGTGCTAGGGAAATTTTCCCAGAGATCAGATATTAGCAAAAATGAATTTAGGCTTGGATTTTCTATTTCTGTAGGTGGTAGAAGGAAATCTTATAAGGGAGAAATACTTTGGATTTCATCTGACGTGCATTTATGGAAGAGACTGCAGCTAAATTTTTATGTAGGTGTCTGTCTACAGCGCTTAATTAAGGTGTTAGCAGTTATAGCCCTGAGATAAAAATAGTGCAAATTTCCCATTACACAGCACAGCATGGAGGAAGTTTATAAGTGAATGGTTTATATACCTTTACTTCATATTAACACACCTTGATAAAATAACAGATTTTTGGTTTGAAGATCAGTCAAGCTTTATGTCAACAGCTGTGAGTGGAAAATTCATGGGAATTGAATCACTTAAAGCTGAGCATATCCAGCTTCTCTTAACAGAACATTCCTTTCTTCGTCATTAATGTTACTTCTAGTGCATGCACTTCACTCAGCAAGTGTGAAGTACAGCTAATTGACTTGAACAAGGATGAAATGAAAATCCAGCACAGAGCAAGCTGCTGGGTTCTGCGAAAGTATGAATATATTGTAGCTTAATCTACAAATACATTTGTAGATTTTCTGTGTAGCCAGTAACATCTTAATTGAATGACTTAACTGCAGCTAGAAGACTGTAGGAGTAGTGACAGTGGTGGTTTCAGTCCTGCTATTCCTGAAGCTTACTAGCTACCCACGTGGCTGTATACCAACTAAAAATTTAAGCAATTTAATTACCAAGGCTAGTTTTCTGTTGGATTAGTATGCATGACTGTAAAATGTGACAGGCTGCTTCTGAGCAGCAGGGCAATTCTTCTGTCTGGCCAGGTAGCCTGTAAGAAGGTGTTCTGGCAGACCATTAGGCTTGAAATCAAGGTGCCTGGGAGGAGAAGCTCTGGAGGTGACTACACTGTGAAACCACACCGCACCAACTGGAGTAAGAGTTGTAATTGAGGCAGTGGTTTTTTCAGTGTGTTCATAATTTTAGCTCCAAACCTAATGTTAATGCAGAATGCACACCATTACAAACAGACAAACTAAAATCCTACATGTTGCCTGGAGCCACAAGTACCTGGAGCTTGTGAGTGGGAGTGGACTACATTCAGGCCAGTATCCCAGTTACCGCTGATACTCACAAGGAAATTAAGTTGCTTTTACCTCACAGATTAGTAATTTATTGTCATTGTCATGGTGTAAACTGAGAGGGAGTAGAAAGATCCCTTGCCTTAATTTCTGTCTGAAACATTATTTGCTTGAAAACTAGGGGACCAGACAGGTGATGAAAATGTCATACAGATGCTTAAGAGGGCTCATGACTGCAGGAAGACAGCTGAGAATGCAGCAAAAGCCTTACTGATGAAGCTGGATGGGAGCTGTGGGGGAGCCTATGCAGTCACAGGCTGTAGTGTGCAGCCCTGGGAAAGCCTCTCCTCCAACAGTCACACCAGGTAACTACAATTCTTCTGCTCTCCTAATCTCCCACTCTTTGATTCCAGACAAAAAGTTACATTCTATTGTATTTGTTAAGCTACCTCCCCTCACCTCAGTCCTTTGGCTTCTGTGCTTAGATTTATAAGTAACCCTGCTTCAGTGGTCTAATTGTCTTTGGACTTTGAGTAACTCCAGCCAAGAAGAGTTTTGTTTAAGTTTGTTGCAAACGGGTGACTCAGAACTTTGATCTTCCTCATAAAGAGCAAAATCATTACATCTGTTTTACTACAGTGACTTTCTTGTTGTTTTATTGGAACTCAAATCATGTAGTTGTTACTCATATCTATTGTATGCAGGCAGCATGGATGTGTGGAGAACCAGAGATCTGAAACAGGCTTTCACTGGCATTTTGGAGTGCTCAAGAATTGTTTTCTAAATGTTGCAAATCTAGCCATTCTGTTTTAAATAATTTCCTCTCTCTTCTCCTTCCTTACCCTTTGCACCTCTCCACATTCTTCCTTCCCATCCTGTTCTTTTCATTCAAGACATGGAATAGATTGGATTCTTCCAGGAAAGACTGGATATTGCAGCTTTTCTGAAGACCTAAAAAATAATGAAACATAGATGAGCTATTATTGCAGAAGTGCTCCAATTCAAATGTGTCTGCCAGCAGCTTCATTTTGAGTTTTTGTCTGCCTGTGGTAGAATTGTAGTCTGCAGTAAATATGTCTGTTTTCATATGGATACAAATTTGGCAAGTATATTTGGATAAATATAAATGAACGTTTTTCTCTTTAAGAGTTGTTTTTTGTTTCTCAGATTTGCTCTAGAACTTCATTTTAATTCTATTTTCTAGCCAGTTCTTTATTCAAATACTGTCATTTTTTGACACTTCAGAAGTTTATTTTAGTGCTGTATCATTTCTTCTTTTTGCTGATGCCTCCTCCAAAGGACCTTATTTCCTGCTGTATGACTGGCATGGAATTTCTAAAAAGTGAGAAAAAAGGTAGTGTGAGAGAATAGGGTCCTAATGTGAGGTTAATTCTAATGTTTTATTCAGAGAAGTTTTCTGGTGCACTCTCAGTGCAAGAAAACTGTGTCTTTACATAGAAATTATTGTGGCAGCATCTGCTAGTAGCACACTGATCACACTTTGTAGCAAAAGCATTTAAACCAGGCTTGGAAAGAAATTACACAAAGCTGTTTCAAGCACTTGGCTTGCTTTGTCTTAGGCCATATATTGCCTAAGATACAGCAAGCCAAGTGCTTGAAACAGCTTCATGTAATTTCTATATGTGAACATGTTCTCTGTGTCTACATACAGTGTCTATACCTAGTGTAGAAGCAAGCCAAGTTTGTTTCCCATTCTGTTGTTTGAAAAGGTCATTTTCAGTTTGTCAGAACTACCTCACTATTTTTCTTCCTTGTGAGATATGTGGCGTATAGTCAAGGCATAGTAGTATTTTTTTCTTGAAAAAAATTCAGGCAGTTTCCAGTATTGACAGGAAGAGAGATTGTTCCTGTTTCAGTGTTTGCTTTCCTAGACCTGCACTGAAAGTGTTTGGTAAGAATGTAACCTCTACAGCCCTTGCTTGCTTTAGCACAATTTTTGAGAGGATGAGAGAGGGAGGATAAGTCTGTGTTTGTGTCTGTGTTCATTGGTGGGCAGCTGGGCCTGTGTGTATGTGTCCATGTAAGGTGTTGGCTCAGTAGATACAGTTTCAGCAGAGTATGTTTAAATTAGCATAGGATTTAAAATTTTGTCAGGATAAACCATGTCATGACTGTGAAAATGCAAATTTAATGTTCTTATATGAAAGAAATGTTTTAATTTGAGCCATTATTATCATTGTAATATTTTTTTTCTGGTGTGGAACAACATACCATGCTGAATGAGGTAACTTCTACAATTTTTTTAATGTATGTGGGAAATAGGAGATAAAAGCTGTTGTTACTCACCCAGAGGGCACACAGCAAGTCAGGAATTTGTGACACTTGCACCCTGATCTGATCTTCACTTACAGATTGTTGTGCCTCTCCCCTCCCCTATGCCCAAAGTAATTTATCTTTGCCTAAGCATACATATCAATGAAAACACTTTTGAAACTTTAGCTTCTCCAGAAAATACAAATCTTCTTTTCTTTCCTTCTATTGTGTTCAAGTGACACATGGTTAGTGGTGTTTTCATATATTTTCTTCCTGTGAATCCTGTCTCAAAAGAGAGAAATCTCCTCTTCAGCTTATAGTCACATGACATTGTGCCAGCCCCCATTGATGGACAACCTGTCTTTTATATGTTTCTATCACAGAACCACAGAATAATCAAGGTTGTAAGATTCAAGGTCATCCAGTCCAACTGTCACCCCAGCACCACTATAACCAGCCCTAAACCTTATCCCCAAGTGCCACATTCAGACACCTCTTGAACACATTCAGAGATGGTAACTCCACTGACTCTCTGGGCAACTTATTCCAATGACTGACCACTTTGTCAGTAAAAATTTTTTTCTGGTATCTAATGTGGAACTTCTTTTTGCTCAACTTAAGGTCATTTCCTCTCACCTCCAGTGAGTGCTGTTTGAACCGCCCAGCACTTGGGGACCTCTGTGAAAATTTATTTACAGTATTCTATTCAAACAATTGAATCATACTTTGAATCTGCAAAACTGATTTTTCTTGCCTTTGATGTTTCAGTGTTGCAGGCTTTTAATTGCAGATATGTAGTGCTATCTTTTCCCTTTGAAACTAAAGGAATAAAGTGGTTGTAGGATGATGAAAACTGTCCTTTGCTGACACTTGTGACAAATGACTAATTCTTCCTGTTGTTTGAAATCTTGTAGAATATGGATTTGCAGTGGAATTATTGACCCATCTTGGGTTTTGAAATTTCAGGTGAGATTCTGAATGTCAAACCACTGAACACATTATTGAGAGTAAGTGCTTGGTGAGCCACTAGTGATGAGTGGTTAAAGACTGTAAAAGGGAGCAAAATGAAATGAAAATAAATGTAAAGCAACGAAAGAGCATCTAAATTCATTTGACTGGCAGCAGCATCACAATAATGTTGCCAATTCAGTTTTTGAAAACAAATTGGTATGCAATGTAGTTAGAAGTCATAAGTATTTTAAGTGGACCAAAGCTAAGAATAGAACATACACTGACAATAAAGTTTGACTGATTGCACTTTTGTAAGGGAACAAAATGGAAGAAGCCCAGTTGTAGCACTGATTGAAAATGGTGTATTTTATTCCCTGCTGTGCAAGTAAGCCTGTCATGTCTGGGTTCATGGGAGGACAGATCTGGTCCCTTATATGCAAAGGCAATTCTTTTCAGTATTATGCAGTCAATGGTAGGAGTACATCTTGTAGCAGTGTGGAGATGGATAGTGGTTGCTGCTACCTCACCCCAAAAAGCATCGCTTTCTGGAGAAGCAGCTCAGGTGGGCACACAGGCAAGGCACTCAAGTCCACACACACACCCCCTACAGCTGGCTCAGCAAAGAAAGGCAGGAAGGGTCTCCTGTATATGTTCCAGCAAGGTTTATTTTGCAGATTTGCAGCGAATGTTTCAAGGACAGAAAGACACAGAGCTAAGGAATGTCCAGGGTTAAGTATGGGGGTCAGGAGCCAATGGTCTGAACACAGGGGTAGTATGAGGGCAGGGAAAAGAGCAATGATCTATAGGGGACATAAGAGCACACCATCAGTGAAACCACAGCAGTGGGAAAAGAGGGAAAGGAGAAACCTTTTTGAACTAGGGACATATATGAACAATAGAGGTGGGCAAGGCCCACGGGCCAATGGAAAAATCATAACTGAGGTAGATCAACATAATACGGTAGAGCACACTGGGGGGAAACCTTTTTGCTCACCCTAAGCTATGAAGTCTTCTCTGAGCCAATGGTAGATTCTTCCAGGGCAAAGCCCCAGAGGTTTCCCTGAGAGGCTTAGGGGCCTCCACGTTATCTCTCATCAGAACCATCTCAAACAAGATTATCTTGGCTGAGAGGTGCAAATAAGTTACTTGGAAATGTCCAAATAGATGTAATACTTTGTTGCTGGGCTGAAGCAGTCTCAGAAGAAAGCAGGGCAGTTTGCCAAAGGCACTAATTTTAGCTGTTGTTTGTTCTTTGCCTGGTTGGGGTATTTTTCAGTTTCTCAGGAAGTTACTACCTTCTGGCATTGTGCTGTCCCAGATCCCAAACCACTATGTTCAACTAGAAAAAAGGTGTTTGGGCTGTGTGTACTGTGAATCGACTGCATTCTTTAAAGGATTAGGTTGTGTGCAGGTATTCAAGCAAGTGCATGGATTTAGTTTTGACAATGTTAATCTCAATTCTACCAATTGTATTATCCACACCATTGCTTAATTGCAAATATATTCATTTATTGACTTGATTTTTAACAGATAAAATACTCATAGGGTTTTTGCATAAATTTATGTAATGTACAGCAACTACTCACAGAGGAACACTGTCAGAAGTCTCTTTTATATCCATTCACTACATTTTATTTTCACACACTTATGCCAGCAAGTAAGACTGACATTTTGCTGTATCAGCCCACATAATTTCCACAAACTGTATATGAAAATTAATTTTGCATCACCCAGGCATGACATCATCATAAAAGACTCAAGGAATGAGGCAAGTGTGAAGAACATTTCTCTTTTCTTGCTCTGATACAGCATTTGTGAGAATGAGCAGATTGATGTTGTATTCTCTCCAGCTGTGATGACAACTGTGATCCTTTCTCTGTCCTTACCTAACCACTTGAGAAATGAGAAACTGCACAGCTTTTGCAAGTTTCCTATGGTTTTTGGATGCATGCATTATACTATAAATGTTTTCCTTTGTCCTGATTGCTGTTCAGAAGAGAGAGCAATATCAGAAATTCAGGATGAAATGTTCAGCAGCTGTCATCCCTTGAAGACAGCAGTAGTGGACCAGCACTGTGGCTGTGGACAGCTGTTTGGTGGGATTTTGGGGCAGCACGCCCTGGCAGAGTTGCTGGGGAGATCAGAAACACTGCAGTGCTGTTTCTGTCCCTTCTATCCCACCTACTTCCAGTCTTCTGTGTGGGGATGTGCTGCTAAATGCAGGAGTAGGGTTAAGGTTCTTGTCCTCTTGTGTGCTGGCTGAGACACAAGTTCCTTGCTGAGCTCCCTCCAACTTCTTAAAAACAAAACCCTACAAACCAAAACCAAGCCAAATCAAACCTGAACAAAAAAACCCAAAGCAAAACCAAAAAAGCCCCAAAAACCTGGAAGAAGAAGAGCAGCTTGCTAGCAATTTGCCAGAGGAGCCAACTCAGCTGCAGACAGGCAGGCAGCCAGGACTAAAGTAAAAGCAGCCTGAGTATCACTGGCAACAACCCAGACTGCCTTCCTCAATTTGGACTGCACTCCCCTAAATATATGTGCATAGCTGTGGGTCTTCAAGGGCCAAAATCTGTGAATATGCATGGAGCTTGAGGTCCAGCTCAACATAACAATAAAGTTTCAGCGTTTTTTTTTTTGCTCAGGTTTCATTTGCAGCAGGAGGGCTGGGTTTCCTGTCCTTTTCAAGCAAAAACTGAGATGAGGTCTTTATGCCCCAAGATTTGAAGACTTTTAAAGCCGTCCTTCCTCCAACAACAGCTGTTTTATATTTAATCCAGAAAAGCTTTGCCATTGAAGTCTGGGTGCTGAGAAAGAAACTTAAAACAAGACTTCAGTACAGAATTAAGTACTTTTCACATTGTCTATCATAATTATTTTTATATAAGTATCTAAATCAGCAAGATGCCTTTAGGCTCAGTAAAGCAGGATTTATTAAGTGCTTCACAATTTTCTAATCAAGAAACAGTATGAATAAAAAGTTGTTTCAGCCTGAGAGGGTTTCTGTGTATATAGGTATGAGTGCTCTTAAGCTCCACTGAAGAAGGAAATGGATGAAAACAAAAGCAAAGACCAATTCACCACTTCAAAGTTGGGTCAACTATGGCAGGCACCTCTTATCCCTCAGAAAAGGAGGGAATAATGTGAAATTGACATAGAATTGTAGTAAAGAGCTGTAATGTGATATTTCATGAGGGGGGAGGATTTTGAGAAATCTTGATAGACCTGCCAGTTCTCTATCTTCTCCAAGGCTATGCTTGGAATTTGTGGGAAGATGGGCAATTATTTGAAGAACTTTAAAATCAATATGGCTGTAGCTGAAGTAGAACCAAAGGAGAGAGAAAAATCAAGCCTATCTTGATAGGCTTCACCTTTGCACATGTGTAATATTTTAGGACATCATCTTGGCTCTCACAGCATCTAGCAGGTGGGACTTTTTTCCTTAGTACAAAAATGTTGAACAGCAGTGCAATTTGATACAGAAAGTAATTTATTCCCCTGCTGATAACTGAGATCATCCAGACAGGCACAGTTAATGGATGACTTACCCCTCACCCAGCCCCTGATTACAGGACCTCAGGAGACAGCAGGCAGCTTTGAGTGAGGCTATAGAAACAACATGACATTTTATTTTCCTTTTAGTGTTATTGCAACTATATTCAGCCCTGGAATGCTTCAGCTGTGTCAGTCTGGGCCCCTTGCAGCACTGGCATGCATGGAGGTGGGTAGGCAGCACTCAGCCACCATTGCTCTAATGACATTATTACCCCTTTCTGCAATCTCTGTGTAAACACTTATGGGGCAGAGTAATGGGCTCTCATTGGTTCAGAAGATACACCAAGTCTTTTATGATGACTTTTTATTAGAATTCCTTCTACTCTATGGGTTAGTTTTAAATCACTCTAGCCCTGAAGGAATGTCAGTATGCTGAAGAGTATACTTTCATGCGAACTGGAAGTTGTCCTGCCATCTGCCAGTGGAATTTTCCTCAGGTTGACTCCTAAAAGTATCCATTAAAATATCTGAGCTGATAAGTGGTATGGTCATCAGCAGAGATAGATCAAGTCTGGGTTCATTCTTCTTTCTTAGCAGATGCTTCTTTTCAAAGATGATGAAGACTCAGTGTCTGAGCAAACTTGTTGTGCCATGTTATTCCTAAGAAGTCTTAAGTAGCATTTTATTTTTTCCTTTTTGAGTTAAAAACCCCCACTTTTTTCAGAAGACACCATTTCAGATAAAGTAATTTGGGTACACATCACTAAATATCTGGCTTTGCAGTGAAGTTGTCACATGATACAATTTTCTTATGCAGCTTAGAGAATTAATTTCTTTTCTGAACTTGTCACACCTTGCATTGCAATGTCTTGTCCATGCTAGATTTGTGTCCTTTCTATGAACTGTTAAGTAAGACTCAGATGTGTTGATGAAGTATTGGGAGGGTATTTGATGTAAAAATTATGATCTTTTGTCAAATGTATTTTTTTCTAGTACCATTCTTTCTCTTTCCAGCACTACCAGCTCAACTGCAAGTAGTTGTGACACAGAGTTTACGAAGGAGGATGAGCAACGTCTGAAGGATTACATTCAGCAGCTGAAAAATGACAGGGCAGCAGTGAAACTTACAATGCTGGAGCTGGAAAGCATCCACATTGATCCCCTTAGTTATGATGTTAAACCACGTGGAGACAGCCAGAGGCTGGACCTGGAAAATGCAGTCTTGATGCAGGAACTCATGGCAATGAAGGTATTTTATTCATAACCAAGAGGGGAGCTGCTGTGCTGGCAATGCCCCTGAGCCACAAAACATGCTCAGTCACACACATGGGAGGCTTTGATAGTGGTCACTGGGTAATAAAGGGTAACCTTGTTGAAACACATAATCTGGACTGAAAATCCAGTAGTCAGAAAGTGACAGAAGGCAGTGCATTAACGTAATGAGTTATGTGTGTTCTGAATTAGGAGGACTTCATCTGTGTCTCTAAACTTGGAATGATCCTCTTGACAAACCAGATCCTCTCTTCTCTGAGAGATACGGCAGCTGAATTGCTTGAGGATGACCAAAAACCATGATTCAGCACTTTCCAAGAGACAAGTCATTACTTACGAGTTTGCAAATGTGCATTGTGAATATTTGTGTACTGAAGCAAAACAAATTCAGCTGCTTTTAATATTGGTGTGAAGGAGAAATGGTCTGTCAGATATCATCCCTAAAGCTTTCTGGCAGTTGGTCACAACTCCTGAGCTGTTCTAGGCACTGTGTTGCAATCTGTAGCTCAGTCCAGAGTCTGAGCAAGGAATAGGGTGTGTAATAGCTTGCATTAACAGAGGGTTTTGGAGAAAACCCGGGTTCATATGTCCAGCTCTAAAGATGTGATCTAGAAAAGATGTGGTCTTTACTGACCAGCTGTAGAGCTTACACCATTTTAAGTCTGTCTTCTGTATTGATTTTGAGAGGTGAACTAAAACATAGGAACATACCAAAGACAATACAAGTGTATGTCTACATTCAGAATTTTTCTGGTTTTGGTTCAGTTTAAGTTAAGTTTAATTTCTGTATTTTAGGAAGTGCTGATTTAGCCAACTAATTGCAGACATGTTAGGTGATTGGTATTGAGTGGTACAGCAAATCCTAATAGTTTCATAAACTTTTAAAGTTACAGATTTTTGTTCAGATGTGTTGCTTCTGACTAAGTTGTAGCCTGGTGAGGATCATTATGTTCTTAGTGATGCTGCTTTTCCATGACAACAGATACAGTTTTGCAATAATGCATTCATTATTCACAGTTCAGGAAAGATTGCTTGCTAGCAGTTGGGAGATATAAAATTATGTTACATGTTTGAATACATTGTGGCCAACATCAATATATTCCCCATGACTAAAGCATGCAAGATTTAGTGTAAGATGTTGGTAGATAATTAGATGTGTATTTCAGAAATCACACTTCCTTCTCCTTTTTTGCATGCAGATTTTCCCTGAAATTTCCTGTATGCCATTCATATTTTTAAATTTTAACTTATTGTAATTCATTTTCCTAATTTTGTTTTAATTTAAAGATAAGGGTGAACTGCAGAGCAGTATCCCTTGTGAGTAGTGTCCTTGCTTTTCTTGACTGTCAGGAACACCAGCAGTTGCATATCATAATTTCTGGTACACTTTTGAGTGCTAGTAATCCTTTTGTTCAAACAGCAGTCATCTAACTTGTTTTTGACTCATGGCATCCATTTGGCTAGACCTGGCACATTGGGTTTTCAGTGCAGAAATTGCCTCTAGAAGAACATTTTCTTCTTGTTTGGGTTCTGTGTGGTGCGTATAGAATAAACACACATTTTGCATGGGTGTCTGAAGTTACCTTCATCCCTTTGCAGCACAGAAAAACTGACAGTACTGTTATTCACTGTAATTTCTTGTACTTTGCTGGAATTCACAACTGCAGGAAAACCTTATGTTTCTGAAGGAGACATTGTGAAAGCTCAGATTTGTCAAATGTGTTACATATCAGCTTCCACGGTTGTTGCTCAGGTCTGCACTACACCTCCTCATCTATTTATCAAGCTAGAGAAGAGTTGTACCTAAGGTCAGGACTAATTTTGGCTTTCTGAATATATTTTTGTATCACTTATTTGAAACATATATCTTACACAGAAAAGCATGTGCATCCTTCTGAGACAAATGGAGAATTTAGATTTCCTTACAGTATTTTATTTAACTTGAAGCAGATGGACTGCAGAAGACTTAATTGTTCAGTATTTTGAATTTGTTCTCTCCATTCTACATTCTTATCAAGGCTGATACAGCTGGACCAAGCTACTTAGTGATTTCCTGCATTGTTGGGTCTTACAATCTCCTGTTGTCTTCCCAAAACTTGGTTCTGTGTTGGAATCTCTGCCACATCTCTTGGCACCTTCAATTTCTGATTTCCAGTAAAAACTGATGACCTCATCAGTTTGAAATACCTTTACAACAGTGGTTCTTCATTATTAATTAGAAAGACAGATTGAGGGTTGTTTCTCTGCTGCCCTGTTTATTATTTTTTTACTGATTCAGAGCATAAGATATAGTTGTCTGCCAGTACTCCTATAAAATTCAATTCTTTGCTTCAAGCAATAATTAACCAAGTTTCCAAATACATTCTCGTCAGTGGCTTGTCATTCAGTGGTCTTGCTTTGGGGTCTGTTGTTGTCATGCTCCAGTTAGCAAGAAGATTACTTCTGATGGATGTAAATAATTCTTGGTTTACAGCCTTTCTGCATTTCAAAAGACTTAATCTAGATAAGAAGTCTCAGCTTTCTACACCTATACTTTTTCCTCTTTTGTGTACAGGTGTTGATAATGATGCTCATGAATTGCTTTGAGACAACAGTCTCTTGGTGGAAAATGTTAAGAATTCCGTTGTCCAGCTTTGTTACAGCCCTTCATGCTCTTGCAGATTTGTATAGTGAAATACAGTTAACTAGAGCGTGACATTTATCTGCTCTGATGTTTGTTTTAATTCTGAAGGCTGGTACATCCCACCTTTTTTACTGTGGTTCTCCTGAAGTCATGACTTTTTATGACTTTAAAACCTTTTTGTAACATTAGAGTCCTACATAACCAAATTGAATACAAATGCTGATTTTGAGAATTCTGTGGTGTTTCTGATTATTTTGAATCGGGAATTTTGAATTTTCATTCAACTTTTTGCCCAAAATCAGGATTACCGTATGACTGCAAGTACAAAATATCCCTCAATATTCAATTAGCTAGTCCCAAAATAACTGCTGGATTTGATACCTGAAGCTTGTGAATTTACATGGATTGTCTAAGTGTTATGCAATTTCCTAGAAGAGGGACATTTGCTGCCTCCTCCTTCAGGGTTTCATTTAGTGAATGCCACTTGTGCTCACACTCTGAAGATTCAGGTGTGTTAAACTGCAAAAATGCTTCACAGCAACCTGTAGCTGGAAGAAAGAGGGAACTAGCAAATATACCAAGGTGGCACTAACATTTCAATTAAACTTAGATGCAGTCTTTAGAAAACATATTTTTATGGAAAAAATTGCTGCACAATGATTCTCTAAGTAGACCTGAACTACATGAATTTTCCCAAAATGACTGCTGCCACTCTCCCTCACACATTGCATGGGTTCATACCACAAATTCTCAACTGCAGTTTGAATTTCAGTCTTTCCATTTCCTACTGTTCCTTCTCTGTGAGCCTCTGTAAGACATTGGCTGACACAAGCTTTTTAACTTCTCTGCGTTGTTTTTGCTTCTTTACTTCCAAGTCACATTGTTTTGACATGAGAAAAGTAACATATGGGAGGTGCATGATATGTCTTCTGGGACACGATACAAACTGCTGAATTCATATATGATTATCTAAGCTTACTGTCTTCATAAACGAAGAAGTTAAACATTGATCCTCAAATTTAGTTTGAGCTTGGATATGTTAAAAGTTAAAATTATGAAAATAAAATAAGTTAAAATCTTTGCATGATGAGAAAAACCTGTTCCACAGATTCGTTGTTGTACTGGATAAATTCACCTTTTTATTTTAGGAAATAAATGTCCTTTATTTCTGGGCTGAATTTGCCTAGCTTCATCTTCTAGCCAGGAAAGATCTTGTCATGAATATCCCACACAGACACCCAAAAGTATCTTTTATTCATGTAAGTGTCAAAATACTCTGTTCAAATTACTTCTCTGCCTTCACTAAGAAGGCTAAGTTGATTAATGGCTTTAGAAGCAGAGGCTTAAGAAGTTAAATGCATACACTTGAGTATATCAGACCATCCAGTTCAATTCCTATAACAAAATTTCCTCATCATTATTTATCAGTATTGTTTACATTTTTTACTGTTGACAAAGGCAATTAATTATAAGTTTGCCTAACAACTAAATTTGCGTAAACCACATTGAATGAAACTGGTTGTGCTTCTAATCTTCAGGTCACAAAGCTTTTTCAATTACTTTAAAGCTCATACAAACCTTTCCAAGCCCCTCAGGGTTTTTAAGATATGGATTTTATTTTTGCATGGTTCTGAATAAGCCAGTGATTACCTGTGATGGTTGTAACTGTGATACACCTGTGTGCACTGCTTACACTTAATCCAGACAGCATATTTTTGCTAGGAACATAGATTCCCTTCAACATGAAAAGTTTGTCTAAATACATGTAAAGATTTGGTTTTGTATAACCTTTGTTAATAATGGCTATAATATGAACAGCATTATTTTTGAACAATACAGCAAGATACCTCTGTTATTTTTGTGGTAAGAATATATATGTGTGTATATATATGTATTTGTAATTAAATAAATAGTGATTAGTTTCTAGGCTGATCGCACCACAAGAAACTTCTGTCTTTCAGAGGTATTTACACAGTGAACAAGTTGGGAACAGAAATGTAATACAGAAAATTAGTATAATACAGAACATAGTATTCTCCATTAGGTGACCTATAGTAAGGCAAATTAAACAGGGGAAACATGATTCTAGATTGGAGTTTTTTTGTTTTGGCAGTCTTTTGCTTGTTTAGTGGTGGGTTTAAGCATATAATATAAATTATGCATTAGTATTATCTCTTTAAAGGTTTTGAATTGAGTTTTTCTAGGTATAGAACATAACTAGAAACATTTCTGAGATGTTGTTAATCAAAGAGCCTTCTGGTTCAGGAATAATTCATCATTTGCTTTTCACGGAAGACTTGAAGCATGTGCTGAAAGAAGGGTCACTGCACTCATGCCCTGCTCTTAAACTTCTGCCCAGCCACTGTCAGACAGATGTTAAAACAGAGGTCTGTCCCCAGGCAGCAGACATTGTGTTACAATAGATGACAGCCCTGTCAGAAGCATCAGAGCAGCAGAAGAATTGCACACAAGAAGGGGCTTTCAGAATTGAGCTTCTTGATCAAGTACATCAAGTACATTAATTGATCAAGTACATCAAGTACACATAGTGTCCATCCTCTATGGATTGTATTTAGGGAAGAATATAAGTGAGTGCATTTTTCTGTCAAACTCAAGTTGTGTACACTTGGGATTCTGGCCACCTAGAGGAGGGAAATTATAAATGGTCATCTGATGGTGCCCTACTCAGTTGCTCATTCTTCTCACAGAGGCTGGTATTAAAAGGCAGGAATATGTAACCTGTGTGTGCTGTCCTGGTCTCTCAAACCCCTTCCACTTTAATGAGATGAATTCTTGCATATCAGTAAGAAACTGAAATCTTGCTTTTAGGGACATGTTTGACAAAGTCATATAAATACGCTTTTAAGGCAATGATCTCTGAAAGGCAAAGTAGAACCAGAGAAATTACAGTAGCTATGGCAGATCAGATCCCTCATAGTCTAATTCTAATTTTGCTTCTGAGCTTATTCCTGAAGATGATAAAGGGGTGGCACAGCTCATCATACTCAGACTGAAGATATACAGGTCTTTTGACAAATATGCAATGTGATCATAAAAAGTCATCTAGGTGCTGGTCGTTCTCTCAATTAAAAGAACACTTAGATTATAAGAGTGGATGAAAATCTTGTTTAACCTCATCTTCCTTTAGGTACCTAGTCCCATGAAGCAGCATGCGATAATACAGTGTTTCTTCAACAGGAAGAGATGGCAGAACTCAAGGCACAGCTTTACCTGCTGGAGAAGGAGAAGAAGGCTTTGGAATTGAAGCTGAGCACTCGTGAGGCCCAGGAGCAGGCCTACCTCGTCCACATTGAGCACTTGAAGTCTGAAGTGGAAGAACAGAAAGAGCAGAGAATGAGGTCACTCAGCTCAACCAGCAGCGGAAGCAAAGACAAACTGGGCAAGGTCAGAAGTCAAGATACATTTCCAAAGTTATTAATATGATGAATTAGACCCTTCCCATCCCTATTGCAGTCTTTAGCATGTTAATCATTCTCTTTTTTTTTGTATATATGCTGATCCTTTCTCTTTTCCCCAGTTGTTAGGTGGTACCTTCCATGCTGTGACTTGAGGACCTTGAAGAATTGGTATTAAACATGGGTTAAATAAGGGTGTTTTGAGGAATACCGCAAGGCCAGTGTTGCCAAACATACAAGTTGCTGTGGTTGAGCATGTGTTTTGCCTATTGCCACTCACTGGAAACACTGGAAGGGAGTCTAAGCAAAATGCCATTCTCCCATAAACACAAAATATGAAAATATTAGCACTCATTTCTATGCAGCATTTAGAGCACTGTAATGTCAATCTCTTTCTCCAAGTCAGATTTTAATAATTTGAGAATGAAGACTCGTCTCCCCTTAATTCAAAATAATGCAAAATAAACAGATTCCTGCATTTGCAGTAATAATTTGCATTCAGAAATAAATACCTTGGAAAACTTTGTCTTATTTTAGTGCTGTGACCCCAGAAAATGTCAATAATGTTTAAAATGAAAAACGAGATAAGTCTTACCTGTTCCTGGCAATCCATAATTTTAATATCTTGATCCCAGTGCTGCTTTGTTTCATGTGTGGTATCAAAAGAAATGTAAGGAAGGCAGTGGCAGTTTTGCACCCAATAGCAGAATTCTGTGAGTCAATGAGCTGTGATGGTTTAAAAAACATTTAGAGGCATTTGTGAAGTATTAATCTGTTTAGTTCATTCCTTGGTATGTTGATACACTGCTGTGTTGCTGTAGCATTGTGGTGTTCATGTCACCTTAATTTTAAGTAGCTGTGAACTAAGAGGCTTTCAGAATTTTCCCATAAAGATGGTCAGTAATTTCTCATCAGGTGGCTTTTCCTCCTTTCTCAGGAATGCAGTGATGGCACCGTAACACCACTAACACTCGCTGAGCTGAGACCATACAATGAGAGTGAACTGACTGCTGAGCTGACAAATGCACTCAGGAGGTAAGCATAGCTTCCCTCACCAGGGGCAGGACTTTTGGGTCCAGGGAAAGGTTTATTTCTGAGACTTCATTCTAACCCTCAAGTGATTTGAAGAGTGATCAGAGATTTGTTCTGTGAGAAGGAAAACAATGCAAGTCTTTCTAACTTTCCCCTCTCTCCTGTTGTTGTTCTTTAGCTGCTTTTGTGTGGTGCTCAACTCCATTCTCCCTGAGGTTCTCTAAAATTCAGTTGAATTTTAGAAATAGAAGAAACTGTCAAAATGGCAGTAATGACCACATTCAGGCAAGAGTATGAGACATAAAACAGTGACATGACACATTTCTTGTGTGGTAAAAAAACCTTTAGTAAAGACAGGATTTGAAGTGTGATTTTTGTTTAAAAAGGTTGGCCACAGGTTAGAGCTTGGGTAGGAGTAATGGGAGTGGGAATTGCAGGCATTTTGATGACTCAGATGCTCCATTTGCCTCTTGAATATGTAAGTGAAGCCACAGTTCAATAAGAAATGACATTGTGTGAAGCATTAGCTTTCGAATGGGAGAGAAAATTGATGTCTTGACAAGCAGCTTTTATCAACAGCCAGGTTTTAAGCCTAAGCTTTCAGTAAAGTTATACATTAACGAGATATTAGTGCAGCAGTTTTTCCTGCACCAGCTATGTGGTAAACTTCATGACAAAGAAATTCATAGTTTTGATAATGGTTTTAGTACATGTTTCACCTTTTCCAAGAAATGGCTGTCTGGTATCTAATCTGGTTCTTATATTTAGAATCTGTCCAAAATACTGCTAAGAATTTTGGCTGGGAAGAGTGTGTTTTGTTTTACTGGTGTTTGCACCTTCTTTCATGGTGGAATGTCCTTTTATGCAGCTGTAGCATTTCATTCCTGAGGTGCTTTTTTTTCATAGGTGCAATATGTGGTGTGCCTAGGGACACTTAAGCCTGAAAGGTATTATGTGAAAATGTAAGATCATTACCACTGCAGAATCAATACAGCTCATACCATTTGCTTAGTAAACTCGCAGTTGCTGAGTACTTAGTTTGCATGATGCAGGGAATAAAATTCTGTGGGTAAAACAATCAAACCCGTCATTTGTGTGTGGGTGGATAAAACCCATCAACAAAGTAATTTACTTAAACATTGTAGAGAGCCATTTTATCCCTGCACACACTGCAGCCCTGGTGTGAGCTGCTCCACCAGCATTTTCTCCCTTCACTTAAGATGCTACTTCTTCCTGCTCTTGTTATTTGGTCCTGGAGGAGATGCAAATGACCTTAGTTAGCAGAGGTTTGAGTATAGTCATGAAATGTGGTTTGCTGACAATGCAGGGAAAATAACTTTGCTTTGCTTCATCTACTAGGCCTTAAGTTGATTACCATGGATTTCCACCAAAGGCCCTGCAAGTACAGTTCGTGAGGCAGAAATGGAGAAGAAAAACAATCGGATTAAACTGCACATAAATTGTGAAGGCTCTCTGTGTAATGGAAATACAGCAGTACTAAATGTGATTGCTGCTGCCAGTGGGGCTCAAGCACAGTTTCTGCAAGCTGTGTGGACAGGGTATTTTTCTCCCTAATCAGTGTGCCAGCCAGATCAGGCTGAATGCTTAGCCCTCCTTGCCCTAAAGCCTTGTCTCTGCAAGTCAGTTGAAGGTCAGTTTAGCACATGGAGAAAGCTGTTTAGCCACAGCTATGCTAAAAAATACCAGAAGTCTCTGACTGCTGCTCTGGATAAATGGGCCCTGAAATACCACAGTGATACTTAGACCATCACAAATCCACAAAAGAACTCTAAAATTATCAAAGTCCTTTGCATCCTCCTTATTCACCAAAGAAGTAGGACCAGAATACAAAATTAAAAGTATTGTCCCAGTAGCTGTGTTTGCTGGGGGGTGAGGGGAAACGTTAAACAAGTGCATATCATGCTCTATGGTCCAGAGGCAGTATTTAAATGTCAATGTTCAGGAGTCTTTCAGGGCTGATGACAACTGATGCATATGTCCAGCGACTGGTCCTTCCTATTGTTTCTCCAGGCAGCAGACACTGATGCTGGAGACAACAGCTGCAAGGATAGGAACAAAAATCCATTTGTTTTTGAGTCTCTTTATCAGAGCACACGATACCAATCAGCATCCTTGATTCCTGTCCCAGAGACTGAAGCTCTGGCTGCTCCCCTCTCTGCTACTTTCCCATTCTGTCCTTCTGTTGCTGTTAAATTGTCAGGTTCTTCTCAGTTAATTGAAACAGAGTGAAACCCAAATAAAACAGCAGGACATTGTTATGGTTTGGGTTTTGATATAGTGTGGAAGCATTTTTTTGCTCATAGGCTGCAAATGGCCTTGCAGCAGAACAATCTCATCCACAGAGCCAGGCTGGCTTCTCTCAGCAGATGTGGATATTTTTGAAAATCTGGAATGCAGCAGTGTGTTGTGAAGCTTTTGTTAGTAGTGCCCATCAGCAGAAATTCAAGGCAGAAGCAGTTCTTCATCCGTTGTGTCATAACATACTTGTTCTAAAACAACTCAGGATTTCTTGTAGTAGTGCTCAACATTAAAACCCCTGTTACCAGCTTTTTACAGAATTCACTTGTCTTTTACATGGATACTATGCTAACTAGGAGAAATGTAAATTATCTCTGAGTCGTATGCTGTTAAAGTTACATTTAGGTTAACTAATTTCTGGTGTTGCAGGCTAAGCTCACTAATTCAGACCCATCCTGTTCCAGCCAAACACAAACACTTTCTGCCAGAGACTTTAACAGTTTTGTTTTCCCCTCTCTCTTTTCTTCATGGAATGATGAAGTGCTTTAATGGCACAAGGCCTCTTCTTTCTTGAGTCTGACACATGCATAAACAAGCTTCTTGGCAGGAAATACCTTACTCTTGTGAGGGCAGAAATGTGTTCTCAGCAGCCTCATGGCCTGGTGCTGACACCCTGATAATTGTGCCAGATGCCAGTTTTATAAGACAAGATCTGGTTGAATACCCCAAAATCAGATATATGATGCAGTCTCTGAGGGAAGATTTTAATTAGTTGTCTTCCTTGCTGGTTTGTTCTGCTCTGCTGAGGCAAGGTAGGGAGCACTGTACATGACTTGTATGAGTTTGTAACTCAGTAGACACATATCAGGTTATGCATTAATACAGATAGATGCATTACAGGTGGCAGGAGGGAGGCAGTAAGAATTCCATCCTGCTTTAGAAGGCTGATCATAATGATGATAGAACTGATCTTTTCTTCCACTAAGTTCTTTCATTCTGTGAAAAATGGCCAACTGGCAAGACTGAAACTTCTCCCTCTCCCTAGGCCTTGCTATAAATGCTTTGTGAGGTCCTCCTATGGCTCTGCTTTTATTTCCAGCTGCTGATAGCTTTTCTGTCTGTGTAGGGTTGTATTTTATTCATATATTTAGAGAATCATTTATAAATCATTAAAATACCTGGCCAGGAAGGATCTAGCAGTACTAGGCAAGGACCATGGCAGGTACTTTATAACACTTTGTAACTAGACTGACTGCTCAGGCCTCAGCTGCATCATCATTTAGCACAAAATTATGATCCTTGATGGCTGTGCAGGGTTACATGAATTGTGTCAGTCTAGACATGTTTTAGTATCTCCCTCACAAAAGCGTGACTTTTGATCTGGCTACACTACAAAGGAGCTTTATATTTACCATGCCTGATGCCTTCTAAACTAAGTGATAATGTAGTGAATGATGCTACTAAATGTAAAGTCGAAGTGGAGAGAGGAAATGAATAGTAATCAGTAGGACTGGCAAACAGCTCTTCTTCTATTAACAAAAAGTACATTTTGCACCAGCCCTGTTCAGCCTGAACTCGGCTGAACATCAAGCTGTATTTCTTTACATTTGATCTACAACATCCTTGTCTTGCTGTTTGTCAAAGACACAGAGCCAGCAGAGTGGTAAGCACCCTGTTCAAGCTACTTAAAAATCTTTACAAGCTGTGGTCCCACCTCTCTGGAGTGGAAGCTGCAGGTGTTTCTAGTAGGACATAAAAAATGCATTGCCGTGACTTTCTGTTGTCTATTGAGACAGAACAATGTTTGTTGCACTCTTATGTTCTTATCCCTGTCTGAAGACCACAATCATGTTTTGTGCCAAACTTCTTTTCAGAGAGCAAGCATTTCAATAGAAAGCTGGGCCAAGGCATAGTGGTGACTGTTTCCTGACATAATGTCAGTGAGAGAAAAATCAAGCCACCTTCCTTTATTTTAAAATTTCCATAAACTTCATGTGATGGCATTTTAACCTTGCATATTTTCAAGGGTTGACCTTAGTTTCATGATAGCAGGAGTCAGTAAATTTCATCATTGAAATTCAGGCCTATGCTGAGCATCAGTCTCAGTCTGAGACAGCATGGCTGTCTCAGAAATGGAAATAGAAATGTCTAAAATTCATCCTACTGCAACCATTCAGATTTAAAATTACTCTTTAGACTTTTACTGACTTGTAAAAGCCTATTTTTCTTTGACCAAGGTACAGGGTGACCATGCAGTGGGTAAAAGTAGGGGGAGAGAGGGAGGGGTTTGTGTTCTGGACCTACAGAAAGCATCCTCAGCTGTTTCTGTCAGTGTTTGCTTATTTCTGTTCTCCAATTATCACATGAATTAAATGAGGAGATAAGCAACTCTGAGGCGTTTGAAAACAAGACACTAGTACGGCTTCCAGTCATTGCAAATTTCAGAGACATCTCTTTTTTATGACTGTTCAGTATCCTGCTGTGGTTTCCCCTTGGCTGCCGAGGGCGGGGGAGGGTGCTCAGAAGGCATGGCCTGTCTCTAGAAATCCCTCTGGATATCCCACTGATAGAAACCTTCTCACAAGAAGAGCAGTGACTCTTGGTGATATCAGGGACAGATTCCTTAGAAGCCCTTTGAGTAACTATTTTTACCATATGCCTCAAAGACAACCATAATTTGTCTTTTTCTCCATTTTTGACATGGAGTAAGTAGTTCTTACCACCATGTGGTTATCTGAACTTCTGAGTGCTGTGAACTTGGATATAATCATCACAGGGAGGTCCATATAGCACCAGGTCTGGAGAGCTTCCAGGCTGGGCTGGCAAAGCTGGATGGGAGGTTTGAGCAGTGAGTGTGGCAGTGTGGCAGGCATGCTGCTGCCTCTTCTTTTGCTGTCAGTATGTTACTTCCAGGAAGTAACCTGGCCTGCCTCCCCACTGCAGGTGGTGTAACAGATGCCTGTGGTACTGTCTGGTTTTTGACATCTATTCTGAGCATGCTGGCAATCAGCAAAAAAAAAAAAAAAAAAAAAAAGCAGTACAGTATTTTACACTAGCAAAGTGGTTTTTAAAGCACCCTTTGTCACCTCTGCATTTGGGAAACGCCTCCTGTGCACAGGTATCTGTCAAGCACAAGTGGTGATTCAGCAGGTGAGCCAGGAAGACATGGCATTTGAAGAGAGTGGCTCTCTTGGCATTTGTGTAGTGTTGCTTTGTTGCCTTTTTAAAACATTTATTATATTCTGTTTGTTTCCCTTAGCAGGCTGTTATAAATGAAAAGCCAATTTAATTATTAAAAGGAAATTTATTGAAAAATTGCCATAGAGAAAGTCCAAGAAGGCCACAATCAAAAGAAATCAGTTCCAAGCCTGGGGTCAGAGCTGGGTGAACCGTGATTTGAGCTCTATCACACCGAACCCTCTCGTTCAGAAAGTCTGTCTTTGCAGGGTCTGTTTTTATACTGTTCTCTGGCTAGACAGTGAGTCATTCCATCCTCCTTTGTCTTTTTCTCTTTCCTTGAATATTTATGGAGTCTCCTTTCTCTGCTGTTTGTCCACTGAACAGCTTTCTGGGAAGAGAGGATTGTTTGATTAGATTTACTGGAACCCAGTATTGGGATACACACAGTGTGATGGATGGATGGATGCATATCAGGTGTTGGTCACCGGGTCCTTGGCAATCCCATCTTGGAGGACCCTGTCTCCTTTTGATGCCACCCTTCTTTCTGTTGCAAATAATTCTCTTCTCTGGCTGCTGACAAAGGCAGCACAGTTCCCCAACACATCTTTCTCAATCATAAATGATTTTATACTACATACTCATAAAACCCACGAATTATTCCGTACCGTTTATTAGAAGGCCAAGCCAGACCAGTGAGGCAGGTATGCATTTCAATTAGCTTGGGGATTCTGCATGACAGCCCTGATGTAAGATGTTAATTTAGACTGCTGATGAAAAGAAAATTTATCTGCATTCCTTTTAAATGTCCAGCTGTTATCTCCTGACAGGAGTCAAATGCCTAGGAAAAACCATCATGTTGTCACCCTGTTCAACTGGAAAAGTCAGAGGTGAGTGAGGGATGGTGCTGGACTCCCTACAAGAGGAGAGTATCAGGGAAGGAGTAGGAGTGGAGTGTGGAATGGGAGACATGTGCCTTTCCTTCAAAGCAGGGACCTCACAGATAGCTATGGACCATGCAGGAGGTGCCTTCCCTCCCTGCCCTTCACCACCCCCGTGGCATGGGGCTGCCCTACCAGCATGGATAACTCTGCCAGGAATCCTCTGTCCCCCTGGGTTGGCTGCTCATGGTCCAGCTGTGTCACACTTTGTGCCTGCAGAGCTCAGGGGCAGGTGCTAGGCTGAATCTGGTCATCCCACTCCTCAGGGAAGCCAGGATTTGAAGTGATCTGCCCATGGCAGATCTCTTCTAGTATGTACGAAAATGTGCCCTAGGGATGGCTAGAGTCCTCTGTCTGGCTTCTGGAAAGGTTCTCACCTCTTCATTTGGGCAGAACTCATTGTTCCTCTTTCGCTTCAGATTTAGCAAGAGCTGTGGTGCTCCTGACCCCAGGGCAGAGGGGTGGTAGCTGGTGCTTTCACAAGTAGGGGAGGTAGCTGGGTGCACTCCAAGCCAGGGGCAGAAAAATCAACTTCGTGCATGCCAGGGAAGAGCAGTTACTGTTTGCAGCACTGGGGAATTTTCAATGGAATCAGCAAGAGCTGGAAAATCTGGGAAGGCTTCTAGCACATGAAACCTGAATATGTCGGGAAAAGCCCAGACAGGAGGGAAAATATAAGGTGCTCATGACTCTGCTTATATTATGTGTGCCAAACATGGTGTCAATGTGTGGAGGCCAAATTAACAGAAACAGTTTCCTTTATGGTCCTGGCAGAATTCCCCACTCTCCAAAGTGTTCACTGAAACCAGAGAACACCAGTTAGCCCCTTCCTATTCAGTCATCCTGAAACAAAAAGCCCTTTAAAACCATTATGCAGCTGCCCACTGAGTGTTTTGATTGTGAAAATACCAAACAAAGCCTTTATTACCATATTAGGCATTTCACTGAAAATAGTGTTTCTAGCGGATGTAGTAGTCTGCAGGCCTTTGAATACACTCATTCTGAGCTTTTTCCCTGGAAAGGCAGCAGAAAGGGATTTCCCCAGCTGACTTCTCAGCAGCAGAGAGCCCTTCTGCTGGAAGTGAGCCATGCCCTCAGATCATAGGCTCCTTCCCTCTTCTGGGAATACTTGCTCATTTTCTCGGTGCACACAAGTAGTGTGGCTGTGTTTTCTGCTCCCCCAGCTTGCAGTAGCCATGTGGAGGAGGAGCTGTTGGGATAAGAACTCTGCTGACTTCTGCACTCCAATAGAGCATGAGTCAGGAGCTCATAGAATTTGTGTTCTCTGAAAAACACTTGCTTCTCCTTCCCTCTTCCCATCAAAATACACAAGTAAGTGCTTTCTTGGGATACACAGAGGTCTATGTTACACCCCAGAGGCACAATAGCAGTGTGTCTGCCTCCATGGGATTTTGGACCTTGGACTCTGAAAGGCTGTCTGTTAGCCGCAGGCTGTGCCTACATCAGTAGGATGTTCCATATGTCTGTCAAATCAAGTGCAATTCCATCCCTGGTTTGCAACTTTGACATGTTCTCATTGTAGAGACAGGGTTCATATGCAATATTGAAAATATCTGTCATATTAGGCCTGTAGTGGCTGATTTTTCACATCCTGCAGTCAGGAAAGTGCTGTGGTGCTGGAAATGCCCTTAGGACAACACCTCAGGATTCAGTATAGCTCCTGTTCACTGCATAATTAAGCAATTAGTTTTGAAGAGAAACAAGCGTGGACAATTCTTTCTTACCAAATTGAGATGATCTGTGATACAAACTGAGAGAAACAGGGGGAGTTACCATTGTGAGGCACTGGGTTTTTACCAGCCCATGAAGTACAGCTCTGAGGTCTCTTATCTGCTACTCAAACAGAAGATGCAACACCCTGGGGAAAACCTTACATGTTTTAGTGTGTAATAGTCATTAATCCAGTGCATCTTAATTTCCCGGAGAGAAAGGTGTTTGCCCTGCTTTTACTGTTGCTGCTGTTTGTTATAAATGAAAAGCCAATTTTAATCAATAAAAGAAAATTTATTGAAAAACTGCCATAGAAAAAGTCCGAGAAAGCCACAATCAAATCAGTTCTGAGCCCAGGGTCGGAGCTGGGTGAACAGAGATTCGGCCTCTATCGCACCGAACCTGCCCTGATCACAAAGTCCGTTTCTGCAAGGTCCGTTTTGATACTGTTCTCTGGCGGAATGGTGAGTTGCTCCATCCTCCTTGATCTTTTTCTCTTTTCTTGAATATATATGGAGTTTCCTTTCTCTGCTGTTCATCCACTGAACAGCCTTCCAGGAGAGGATGATTGCTTAATTTGATTTACTAGAACTCGGTACTGGGATGCACACTGGCGATGATGTTGCCCAGATGCATATCAGGTGTCGATCACTGGGTCATTGGCAGTCCTATCTTCGGAGGAGACCCATCTCCTCCCGATGCCACCCTCTTTTCGGTTGCAAATAGGTCTTATCTCTGGCTGCTGACAAAGGCAGCACAGTTCTCGGACACATCTTTCTCAAACATGTATGATTTTATACCACATACCTGTTATGAATAAAAATCAGGGCCAGGAGACATTTCTCCCTTTTTAAGCCTTCATTAAAGATCAGCTCTGGGTCGGGGCCCGGGGGCTGCGCACACACCGGCGCTGCTCCCAATGGACGACGCGGAGGAGCAGGAATGCAGTTTTGTCTCATGGCAGAGCTGGGACTCCTCCTCACGGATCCATGTGAAGTCTGCTGTCAGCTCCCAGCTGGGGTGGGTCTGGCCAGTCCAGGTCTATTGGAGTTACGGTGAGGGACCAAAGAGTCTCTTCTGGTGTTCCTCTCTGCTCTGCCGGCTTGGGGGGGGGTCCCTTGTAATCCGGGGTGCTACATTGGCTCGTTTTTCTATGGTTTTATTTCTTTTTCTACGGAGTTTTTCCAAATTTGTATGAATCCCCCGAGAACCTTGGGAAGACACCTATGTGCCCGACAACGCAAGGGGGGAAGGGGAGTACAATGGGGCTGGGTAGATAAAATTAACAACTGAATAACCTGAGCTAGCAGAGCTAGGTGAGCAATCAGGAATGATTAACATTTGTAAAGGCCCTCGCCAACAACACACAAACTTGATGCCA
>VZUI01048415.1:0-13829 GCA_013401135.1 Cettia cetti | reverse complement strand
GGGAGTCATCTGACTCCTGGTGGGCCTCCCTCAAGGATGGAAGACTGGAACTCCACCAATCTATTTCCCTTTCACTTTCCCTAATACTCCTTAGCCCTTCAAGACTAGGAAAGACAAGGAACTGAACTGCTGGAGCAAGTCCAGAGGAGGCCCCGAGGCTGATAAGAGGACTGACACACCTCCCCTATGAAGACAGGCTGAGAAAGTTGTGACTATTCAGCCTGGAAAAGAGAAGGTTGTGTGGAAACTCCATAACAACATTTCAGTATCTGAGGAGGCTTCAGGGAAGCCTGAGAGGGGCTCTTCATCAGGAAGTGAAGGGACAAGGAGCAATGGGTACAAACTGCAAGAGGTAAATTTAGGTTAGGTGTTATGAAGAAATTCTTTACTGTGTGAGTGGTGAGACACTGGAACAGGTTGCCTAGGGAGGTTGTGGATGCCCCAACACTGGGAGTGTTCAAGCCACATTGCATAAGACCTTGAGAGACCTGGTTGAGTGAGAGGTGTCCCTGCCCACAGAAGCAGTGATTGGGGCTACATGGTCTTTAGGGTCCATTCCAATCCATAACATTCTGTGATTCTATGATTCTGTAACCTCATTTAAAACATCTTACATTTTGCTGCTTGATAATTTTTTCATAATTCTCTGTTTTCACCAAGGTGTGATATAGGCAAATATTTAAAGAATCTGGCTTCCAAAGCTGCTTAGCATTGGCTTATTTACAATGGTGTATGAATTTCTCGAACAGCAAAAATGCAATGTGCTCTATAAGATAAACTGTCTTGGGCTGATCAGCAAATTAGACTGATAAGCTGACTTAGCCCTAACAATAACTTGGATTTCTGTAGTTCATGAATGGTGATGACATCCTGCTCATTTTGTAAGGAGAACTGTGGTTTTGTCAAGCAAAAAAACACAGTAGACTGTCTGGAAGTTAACTTAAGTGGCAAACTAAATAATAGTATTACCCATTGCCACCACAGTCGAGGGCTCAACTTCAGTACTCAGGAAGAGCAGGATGGAGCACTCTTTCTCAGTCCCTTTCTTCATCTTCTAGGATACTCAAATCATCCTATTCAATCCAGGGTCTCCATCCTCATGATCTTGACCAAAGTAATCCAGAAAACAGGACTCCATAATATGCTTCCACCCCTTGAGTCAACATGAATAATATTTGAAATGTGGAAAATGTATTCCTTACTTTTTCCTTTCCCGAGTTTCATTGTTTCTCTCCTGCTGTTTAATAACACACAGCAGTGCTGTATTCTCTGCAGTGCTCTTGTGAGTCTGACCAGGAAGACAAAAGGCAATCCTTTCAGCAGCCTGCTATTGAAAAGGGTTTGACAAATCTTTGAATGGTTCACTTTGCATGTTGTGCTAGTATTTCTTCAGCAGTCTTGCTGCCCATGGGACACTGAAGGACAATCCTTAGCTGTGTTTTCTCTCAAGGTTTAAGATATTACCACCCCCCACTGTTTGGCCAGTGCCTTTACCAGAGGTTACTTCCCACACAGCAGGGATAGCTCAAGAAATGTATCCTAGCCTGCTTTCTTAGCTTAAACTGATGATAAAAATTGGTCAAAGCTGAAACATCAGACTGTGATTCAAGGAGGAGATAAGATGCAAGTGCACATTTGCTTCTGCTTCAAACAGAGGGACACAGAAGATAACCAAGGAAAACACGTTTGATTGCCACAGCAAATGGCACAGCTATCTGAGATAGCCGGCTGGTAAAGGCACATTTTCTTTTTATTTTGTGTTATTTTATTTCCTATTCTCCAGGATCCAGTTCATTTCAGTCAACTTCTTCTTTTTTACACAAAAAGCTTTTGCTTTTACTTTAATGCTGTATAACGCCCCATCAAATCATTGGTTTGTTTTTCCATAATAGAATTGATTTCTACAGAAAATGAGTCACCGTGACTTAAAAACAAAAAATCTAAGATGCTGTAAAAGAATAAGAGAGAGGCATTGTAGCTTGTAACTAAGCTTTTTGTTACAGGAAAAGATGCTTTCTTAAAAAAAATTCTCAGAAATCATTTCTTATTTCTTATTAGGAGTCAAAAGGAAGTTTTCCATGATAAAAAAGGTCCTCTCTTCTCTGAAAAATTTTCTCATTTGCAGTTGTTATGCAAAAGGTTTTTGTCTGGCCCTTTCAGGGACATGTTTGTTTACAGGCTCTTTACTTCTTCAAGAGTGTTTGCAGTGTTATGCTGCTTGTTATCTCACTTGGTTGTTGGGCTACAGAGAGCACTGTCAGGCACCAGAGCACCATCCTGCCAGCCTGCCCTGACTAAACTCTTGAAAACACAATTGGATCTTGCCATTTGCGTTCAATAACTAAATTTTAACTAGTCTGTAGAAACATATAATTAGCACATCCTGCAGTACAATATTTTAACAGGAAATCAAGGAAAGGGGCAGAGCAAGGACTTCTGTACAGATTACACAAGTGTGAAAATGCAGGGGGTGATATCACTGCACTGAATCTTCCTCCCACAAATAATCATTTTCATGCATTCCTAAGGAGAGCACACTACTCCCTATTACATCCAAGCAGTATTCATGGCTGGAAAGCTGATGACTGCTGGTTGGCATTCTCCTTGCATAAATTTCAGTACATCCCTTGCATTGTACACTGTATGTAAATTTACTCTCTTGGTCCTAGACTGATTATCCAGAAAAAGAAAGGGAACCACCTGACAACTTTTCATTTCAAAAGTCTTTGTGTGACTATTACAGTACAAATGGTCATGCAATGATGCGCCAGAGATCTGAGTAATTAGGAACCCACCAAAAACAACAACAAAAAAGTCTTTTTATAGAAGACCGCAAATTTACCTTAACAAATTTGAGACCTAAAATTATGTCCTGAAATCTTTAAGAGCTAATTTACAATAAGGTAATAAAACATCTCTTCCTCCTGGCCAGTTTTCCCTCCATTCCAAGATGTTTTCACCCACCTTTCCCTCTCCTGAGCTTAGGGAGCACATTTCTGAGAATTTGAGCCTGTTATCAGTTTGGAGTGGTTTTTCTCAGACAAAAGAAAGGCACTGGATGCCCATAGTGACCACATAGCAAATGTGACTTACAGGAAAACACCTCCAAGATCTCATTTGCCATCTCATTTCTCAACAAAAGGGTGATATGGGACATGGCAATGGCTGAGGCTCTACAAGGAATTTAACAGCAGTGCTTTCTAGATACGTTTGTTTCTCTTCTAGTCTCCAAGATATCAGCCTGAAAAAGAAAATATTTGAGGTAAAATATTTATTTAGTGGGGAACATAATAATTTCCATATACATAACCTCAAAATGATGTCCAGTTGCATTGGAAGGGTTCTACAGAACAGTTACAATGTCTCTATTACAGTGTCTTACAGTGTCTCTATTATTTATATTAAAGAGTTTGTGTTGATGCTTTTTATTACAGAGAAAAAACCCAAAAAGTGGGTAGGGAACAAAAAGAAAGTCATCTGTTTGATGCTATAATCACTTTATATTACTTCCTCTGACTTGTTTTTGGTTCTGTTTTCAGTCTATATTGAACTGCCCTTTGGATGTGATTTTGGTATTACATTAGTTTAATGATTTTTTCATACTCAGAGATATTACTATTCTACTGGAAGAAGCAAGACTGTAATGAAGTTTCTCATCTTTCTTTATAGTACAATTGTCATAAAGTATTTGTTGTCTTCATAGCTCACAGCTTCCTTTCTTGGTCAGTATGCACTGTGATTGGTGGTTTTATGCCCTGTTCTACTTAGTTGATCTCCACAGATTATCTTACATTTGGATGATATTTTTTTGTTAAAATAGGTAATAAAATTTGGCAAAAGTAACAGAAAACCACATTGTAATCCTTGCCAACATAACTACAGCTGATGTTTTGGAAATTATTTGTAAAATCACTGCTGGACCTTTAAGTCCCTTTTGAGTGAAATAACAAATGTTAAATCTGCTTCTGCAATAAAGAAAGCATTTCAAATGCCAAGAAACAAAAATTTTAATTTTTCCTACTAGGAAAATAACAAGAATTGCAGGGACTGACTAAGTAAATCACATACAACTAACCAATAGGTTAAACCACTTGGAGAGACATAGAATATGTAGCATATGGATTTAAATTTCTCTGACTGCTAAAGAAAACATGCTAGACTTTATACCTATAAACATTTCTATTATAGAGCTTGATTGAGACTTCTGATTTTTATAGAGGAAATTAATTCTTCTTGACCTGCAGCTGTATGAAGAGACTTAATTTACATAAGGTATATAAGAAACTTATACACACTGAAAAAAATTGAATATTTACACAAGAAGTATTTTTTTAAATTAATATGTATCACTATTCTCTTAATACCTGACTGGGAAGCAGTCAGATATTAAGATTAATTGAGGAGGCCAGTTCAAAGTCACGTAAATTGACTTTATTCATTTATATTCATGAATGGTATTACCTATCCCATTTTCATTTTAGTAAGAATTTAGATTGAAATTTTGTTTTAATTTTACAGCATTAACAGTAGAACCAGGCATTTAAGGAGAGACAAAAGGTGCATATGAAGAAGATCCACAGTACCATCACCCCTGTACTTTGTCCTGAATTCCTCCCTTGGCCACAGGACCTGGAGACGAGAGAACTTCAGCCCAGTACTGTTCTTCTAAACCTTGTCCTCCTGGCATGAGGAATTTCTGTCCCAAAATAAAACACAGATGGAAAGGTCTGAAATGTTTCCATCTTTAGAGATTCTCACAGACCAAAATTAAGATGAGTCTTTTGCAGATTGTAACATTGAGCTTTCTTTGTCAGAGCTTTTTCTTTCTCCTAGAAAACTCTCCAAAAAGGGCCACAAAGTTGTCTTGTTTTCCTAAAATATTGCATTGAACTTCAGGGCTTGTCTTGTGGGGATTTTTCTGGAAGAAGTGTGCTGTGGGAGTTTGTTCCACTGTGGGTTTTTCTCTGGATTTCAGAGAGAGAGCTTTCAAAGTCCACCCAATTCTACAGCTGAGAGATGCTTCATTTGCTTTAAGCTATTACGGTATGTCCATGGGACCTGCCTGAAAAATGTACAAAACCCAGTCACTTCTTTTCAAGAAACTTAATTTTTGGCAGTATGCTCTTCTAAACTATTGCTGTAATTGACTTTTCCCTTTAGCACTAGTCTAGTGAAAATGTTTTTAAAAACCCTTGTCACAGAAGGGCTGTTGAACTTCTAGATTACATTCTCAACAGCTCCTATTTATTCTTTTAATTGCCTCTCTAGTTCCAAATTGTTTATAAGCAAAACCACATTGCTTTTCCTTCTTTGTCCACCTTGGTGAGAGATGTAAACTCTTGGAGCATTCACTCTTCTAAAACACAGATAGTTTAGAGACAATTTATCCTGTACATTAACATTAAAGTAACCAATCTCTCTAAGCAGTTTTTAGCATGCAAGTGCTATTTACTATAAATAAGCTTGCAAAAAGCTATTAAATTAATTGGCATTCTGTGTCTTTCAGTGCACTTTTCCTATTTCTTATTATTTTTTGAAAATATTTTTAGACAAATTCCATTGGGACTGTTTTGCCTTCAGCTGTCCGAAAGTCAAGACTGTACATTTATTTCTGTTGTCACTTTTTCCATTGTCCTGCTCAGACAGTGCCCTGAACATCAGAGAAATCTTATTTTGATAGGGAATTTGACATTTTTAGAAAACATGTTTAGTCCATGGAGAGCTTTAAATAGAACAATTAGAGAGAAAGTGCTGCTAAACACAGGAGAATAAATTTCCAGGTTTATAAAAGTTCTTTTCTTCCCTCCTTTCCCTGAGGAATGGCTCACAGTTGAAACAAGAGAATCAAGCAACAGCCAGTCTGTAGGCTTGTTTTTACCTCATGCAGATGGACAAGTCTATAGGCATTTTGTAGCAATCATGGAGACCCTTAATCCAAGCTTCCCATTTCTAACAAGCCCACATTCTTATGCACTTCTTTGCACCCCTGACAGCAGTGCTGGGGTATTTCTGCAGCAATGTTTATCAGCTCTTGTAACTGGATTTAGGTTGCCAATTCCTGCCCTGAAGATACAGTTATGTTGTGTCTGAGACATGCAATTTCAAAAAATCCTTTACAAAGTATAAACTTCTGCATCTAAAGTCAGCAAGACACTCTTTTCACCACTCCCACATTTCTCCTAAAACCTGAGTGACCCTTTAGAGGTGAAGGCATAAACTGATTCTTTAACACTTCAGAGACCAAACCTCACCCATCAGAAAGGCTGGTCACGGGGCATAGTGCAAGCCCTGTTTCACAGCACAAAGACTGTCACCTTTGGATGGGAATGATGTAGAGCAACTTGTGTAATGGCCTAGGCCACATGCTATGGACTGCCAGTTGCCTGCCTTGTCCTGCCTCATTACTAGTTTTAAAAATCTTCCATTTTACACTGCAATATTCATGACTTATGCCCTGGTTCTGCTCCAACTGAAGTTTAGAAAAGCTTTATAATTGATTTAATACAAGCAGAATGAAGTCCTGAATCTTTTCAGTTGTAAATTCTGTTAGTCAGATGAATAGTTTTATAGTGTATGAATTATCCATCCCAATACAAACTGGTTCTCAAAGTAGTTTTATCCATTAAGCCATCTTTAGTTACAAAGTTAGTATAATAAGTTTCTTCTCACCCAAATCCTGATCTCACCCTAATCATAGAAGAAAACATGGAGGGTAGAAGATTAACTTTGACTAGATGCATTAACCTCTTTGAAATTTTAATTTGAACTGTTTAGTGCTTACGTGCATAACCTCTCTCTGTTCCTTCTGTGTTATACTGTTTTCTCGTTTTTCAAAGCTTTATCCAAATTGCCTTCACATGAGTACCTGGAGGGAAAACTTGTAATTACTCTCATCTTCACATAATCCTAACTTTTAAAGAGAATCACAACAGTTACATCCCTCTTCTGTGTCTTGAGGTAATGAAATGGAAGAACATACTCAAGAATTCTCCAGCAAGAGTGGTTGTGGCATGCTGCAGCCCACCAGTTAGACATCTTCATGGGGTCCCGGTTCCTGAACATCTACCAATAAGCATCAGACTTTGGTTTCTAAGGAAAAACTTATTCAGCAGTTATTTGGGCAGGAGTAGTCAGACTTTCTCTTCTATAAATCAATGAACACCTAAGGTTAGACTCCTGAGAAAAAGCAACTGCCCCATATGTTATACTCTTTTATCTCCACATCTGCCTGCAAGTCCTCTGGCTGATTGATATCCTTCACACCAGATCCCTATTTATACAAATTTTTAAGAGTTGGATCCTGCAAGATTTGCATAACTTCAAAGCTGTCTGTTCTGAATTGTCCCGAAGTCCATTCAGTCTTATTGATAAAGGACAAATACTGCTAAACATGAGAGAGGCCTTAAAAAAAGAAAAAAAAAAAAGGAATCAGCTATATCATTGGAGATCCAGGATTGTATCAACAATCAATGAGAAATACACTGCAGGTATGATAGCTAGCACGGAACTGATGTGCCTCTTTAGGAAAAGCAGCGTATTTCTTTTGTGGCCAGTGCTGTGGAAGCAAACTCCCTTTTCCCCCTGCAGGAACAAGCTGCAGGTACAGCTGAATGGTAGCCCTGTTTCTGTGCCATCCTGCTGCTGGGAAAGCAGTAAGCAGTGCTTCCAAGGTGAAAGATGCTTAGCAAGGGTGCAGGGAGACTAGTCTCGGTTTTGTAAGGAGAAGTTCCTGGCCAGTCTTGCCTATCTAGCCCTGGACAGCAGTCAGTGTCTCCTGTCCTTCCAGGGCAGAATGCAGAGGTGACCCCCACAAGATTTCAAATAGTTCTAGCCATCTTTCACAGAGACACTGACTGCAGAAGTCTAATAGCACCCATATTCTTTCTTTGAATTTCTTAACATGATAGCTCATGTTTGAAACTTACAGAAGGACTGACTTTCATGTCATTGCATTTTTACTGGTCATTGACTGCTCCACTGGAATCAGTGATGCTTCCTTTCAGAAACAAAATCATGAAGGTTAGCACTAGTTTTCTCAAGTATCCCTGCAGCAAAAGATTCCATCCTAATAAAGAAGATTATATATTTAATCCTTAAGGGAAATAGACTGAGCCTTTTAAAATTTATAATGTGAATTTTCCCAGATAGGGTTTCAAGACTAAAGGTTTCCTATAAGTAAATAAATTGCTACGTGACATGTCCAAGGATTCTGATTCTGTCTACTGTTTGACAGTGATACTTTCTGCTAATAACAGGGGAAAAAAATCATTGTTTCTGGTTTCTGTCAATCAGTTATTTTTCATTTGTAAAAGGCAATTGATACATTTTGATGCTATCATGTTTCATTATATACAAGGTATATAACAAAATGCAACCTTTTCATTCAGACTTTCCCTTGCAACCTGAGTGTTTTCTATGACAAACAAGCAAACATCCAAAGAACCTGATAAGAGTGCAGAGTGTGTTCTTTTTAATTACTGTTTTACTTGTCTCCTTGATCTCACTGAATAAAACAAAATTAACGATTCACTCTCTGTTATAGTTTAATTAACATGGACCCTAGAGGACACATTGAAATTAGGTTCATCTCTTCATCATTTAACCATAGTTAGGGATGAGGAGAACAGAGGACCTTCTGGTACAATCTTTTAGGCATGCTGACTCGGGAGGACTTCCTTCAGACTAGGTACCAGAACAAAGTCAGGTTTCCAGCTCTAAGTACTCTGCAGCTACTGCAAACCCTGCAATCTGCTCTAAGCAATTTGTTTTTTAGGAATTGAGGAGCAGGGATCTTCACAAGACAGTTCTCAAGACCATGCTAAATAAACACACAAACACAGACACTAACAGTCAGAGATGTTCACATCTCAAAAAGCTTGTGAACTGTGTAGCTTGGAATGTGGTGTTGGAGGACAGTGATACAGCAGATAAGCAGGAAAATAGAACAGCACCTGACCAGTACAATTTTTTATTATTATTTCTGTCATTCTTTTTGTTTTCCAAGCAGGACTCTAAGCATACATGAATGTGTGACCAGAAATCTGACTCTGACATTTTGGTTTCTTCTTGCTTGGCTGTTGTTTGAGCAGATGAATGGGAAGGGAATGCTGCTGTTTCCTTTCTCAACTTTTCTCCTCTATTAGCACTATTTCCTTTATTGGAAATTGCCTGCAGAACCCTTTTGAATACCTGGTAGCCAACCAGCAGAGGGACATAAAGATAATTCATTTGCAAATAGAAGGGAGAAAGATACATGTTGGAAGTGAAGTGGAAAAAGTGTCCAGCAAAGTGTTTGCAAGAAACACTCAGTAGAAAATGAATGAAAACAACTAGAAAATAAAAGGTCATTATGGAACTCATCTAAGGGCATAGATCTACTAATGAAAAGTAGAGATGTTATAATATTAGAAGTCATTATTAATAAAGAAATATTGAAATATCATGCAGAAATTTTTATGTGACCTCAAGAGATAATTAAGGCTGATTAAATGAATTCATACAAGGTGCAAATAATGCAAATGTAAGAAATTCCCAGAACTTTTTTTATAACCTCTTACAAGATCATTTTGAAATTAAAAAGCATGTTAGCTAATGCCAGACTCTTTAATACTGTCAATGAAACACAACCACTAAACAAAGCCTATTCTAGTTCCTAGAATACAACAGAAAGTATTTTGTGACAGAATTATTAGTGCCATTACAGTAGATATTAGCTGCAGCACTTCTTGAATTCTACCTACAGTATTGTCATGAATGTGAAGGTTAATTAGGTTTATGAAAGGTACTGTGAAAGGCTGCCAGGATGCAGATAAGACTAAATGAGTCTAGACTGCTTGATCTGCTATTCTGAAGGATGAGAAGAAAATGCAACAGATGCCTGTCAATAGGTTGATAAACCAAAGTGAAAGACAAGAATGATTTGAGAGGGAAGATGAAGTTGTCATTAGGTCACAGGTAAAATTGCCATGCATAAATGCAATTTTACCACAGGCAGTAAGTTTTAAAATTATACCTAGTGCAGCATGTAAGGAAGCATCTTGGTACCAGCAGAAAAAGTGAGGCAATCAGATGAAGTCCCCAATGACTGGGAAAAAAGGAAATATTTACCCATATTTTAAAAAGGTAGACCCTGGAAACTACTAGTGTGTCAGCCTCACTCTGACACCTCTGTGCCTGGGAAGAGGATGGAACAGATCATCCTAGAAGCTGTGCTAAGGCACGTGGAGGACAGGGATGTGGTTTGAACTGCCAACACAGCTGTTGACAAGGGGAAATCCTGCCTGACCAACCCAGTGCCCTGTGGTGGAGTGCCTCCAACAGTGGACAAGGGAAGGATTACAGATGTCATTTATCTGGACTTCTATAAATCCTTTCACACAACCCCCCATGATCTTCTTCTCTCTAAATCGGAGGGTTTCATGGGTGTAGTATTTGGTGGATGAGAAATTGGTTGGATGGAACATCCAGAGAGAAGTCATCAATGGCTCAATGCCCAATGATCTCTCAGGTGGGGATCAGTGACAAGTGGCGTCCCTCAGGGGTGCATACTGGGACCAGGACCTTTTGATAGGCAGTGGGATCAAGTGGAACCTCGGCAAGTTTGAAGACAACACCAAGCTGAGTTTTGTGGCTAACACAGCTGAGGGACAGAATGCCATCCAGAGGGATCAAGACAAATTAGATAAGTGAGCCACTGTGAACCTTAGGAGGTCAAACAAGGCCAACTATGAGGTATTACACCTGGATCAGGACAAGCCTTGGTAACAATATAGGGTAGGAGTGGAAGGGACTGAGAAAAGCCCCTCTGAGAAGGACTTGAAGTGGATGAGAAACTGGAGATGACCCAGCAACGTGCAACCTGTACAACCAGGCCTATCCTGGGCTGCATCCAAAGCCACATAGCCAGCAGGGCAAGGGAGAGGATTCTGTCCCTCACCTTGGCTCTGTTGGTGAGACCCCACTTGGAGTGCCGCATCCAGTTCTGAAGTCTTCTGCATGGGAAACACATGGACCTGCTGGAGTGGGTCCAGAGGACAAACCTAAGAATGATTAGAGGTATGAAATTCATCTCCTATGAGGAAAGGCTGAGATATTTTGGGTGCTTCGGTCTGGAAAAGTGAAGGCTCCAGGGAGACCTATTCCTCCAGTATTTAAAGGGGCTTATAAGACAGATGAGTGAAGAAAAGCATTTTAGGAGGACCTGTTGTGATAGGACAAGGGGTAACATTTTTAAACTAAAAGAGGGCAGATTCAGACTAGAAAAAGAAAACTTTTTTTATGATGAGGGTGGTGAAACCTTGAAAGATGTTTCTCAGAAAGGTGATAGACACGTAATGCCTGGAAACATTCAAGGTCATGCTGGGCCAGGCTCTGAAAAACCTGATTACTCTGCAGAGAATGACCTGAGGATGTTGGTGGACAGCAAGTTGTCCATGAGCGAGCTGTATGCCATTGTGACCACTAGTGATGCTCCTCAGGGCTCAGTATTGGGGCTGGTCCTGTTTACCATCTTGATTGATTATATGGATAAGAGGATAGAGTGTACCCTCAGAAAGTTTTCAGACTCCAAGTTGATGAGTTATTGATTTTCTGGAAGGAAGGCTCTGCAGAGGGATCTGCACAGGCTGGATCATGGCCTGAGGCCCATGGTGTGAGGCTCAACAAGGCCCAGTGCCAGGTCCTGCCCTTGGGTCACAACAGCCCCAGGCAGCTCCACAGGCTGGGACAGAGGGGCTGGAAAGGAGCTGGGGGAGCTGTGACAGCAGCTGGACATGAGCCAGGCTGTGCCCAGGTGGCCAAGAAGGCCAATGGCATCCTGGCCTGGAGCAGCAATGGTGTGGCAGCAGGAGCAGGGCAGGGATTGTCCCCTGTGCTGGGCACTGCTGAGGGAACAGCTCGAGTGCTGTGTCCAGTTCTGGGCCCTCAGTGCAAGCATGGACACTGAAGTGCTGGAGTGAGTCCAGAGAAGAGCAACAAACCTGGGGAAGGGTTTGGAATAAAAGTCCAGTGAGGAGCAGCTGAGGGAGCTGGGGGTGTTTATCCTGGAAAAAGGGAGGTTCAGAGGTGACCTTATCACTCTCTACAACTTCCTGAAAGCAGGCTGTAGCCAGGTGAGGGTCATTCTCTTCTCCCAGGCAAATGGTGACAGGACAAGAGGACATGGCCTCAAGCTACACCAGTTGAGGTCCATGTTGGACATGAGAAGGAATTTCTTCATGGAAAGGGTTGTTAAGCGTTGAAGGAACTGCTTCAATTGAGGGGACAATGGAGTCACCACACCTGGAGGAGTTTAAGAAAAAACTGGACATGGCTCTTAGTTCTGAGCTCCTCAGAAGGAGCTCATGGAGTGGGGCCAGCAAAGATGAGAGGTCTGGAGCATCTCTCTTATGGGAAGAGACAGAGAGCTGGGCCTGTTCAGCCTCAAGAAGAGACAACAGAGAAGAGACACAGTCTATGCCTATGAGTGTCTGAAGGAAGGTGTCAAGGGAATGAACCAGGTTCTTCTCAGTTGTGCCAAGCAATAGAACAAGAGGCAATGGGCAGAAACTGGAGCACAGAAGGTTCCACCTGAAGATGAGGAAGAACTTCTTTACTGTGCAGGGATGCAAGCACTGGAAGAGAGAGGTTTTAGAGCCTACTTCCTTGGAGATATTCTAGAACCATCTTGATGCAATGTTGTGCTGTGTGCTCTAGCATGACCCTGCTTGAGCAGGGAGGGTCAGCCAGACATCCTATTGTGGTACCTCCCAACTTTACCAATTCAGTGATTCTGTGATTTTTGAAGATGTCCTTGTTCATCCCAGGGTGATTTGACTAAATATTTTTTCAAGATCCTTTCCAAAAAAAAAAACATTCTATGAATCTGTGAAAATATATAATATGAAATTTGAGAGGGAAACAGACATGGGATAGTGAAAGATTGGCATGCATTGAAGGGATGTTGTAAATTCCTTTAAAAAGTGTAGGATGGCAGAATATTACCAAAATATTGAGGAAGGCTCTCTGAAGGTCACCAAGGTCAATCACTGCTCAAGCATTCATCAACACAAACACCAGATCAGGCCAGTCACTGCTAACTAAAAAATCCCTCTGCTGAAGGGTTGCTGCATTTCTCAGGAAAACAAGAAAACCTCAGGTCTAAGGAAATTAATTATTAATTTTACCTCTCAAAACATCATTTTCAGTAGTGGACTAGCTCTTCAGTACCAAAGTACAAACTGCAGGAGAAACAAATTTCCAGTGAGTATCTTCTTTTTTCCATATCATGTCACAGTTTGTCAACTGTATTATTCTGCAGAAACCAATGTTAGTCTCAGAGTTTTACAGGACTGAAGACCTGGTGGTCATATAATACTGGCTTCCTAAATTGCAGTCAGTGGCCTAGACACAGGTAGTACCTTTCCAAGAGTTAATAGGGCAATTTAGTATAATTTTTATTTTGACTTGGTGCTTCAGTTCCCCCTTAAAAAGAGAAGTTTTATAAAATAAGCTTTTTAAATCCTCCAAATATCAAAAAGCAAGTGGGAAAGAAAAGGGGAAGAAAGAAAGAGAAAGGAAAGAAAGGAAAGAGAAAGGAAAGAGAAAGAAAGAGAAAGGAAAGAAAGAGAAAGGAAAGAGAAAGGAAAGAGAAAGGAAAGAGAAAAGAAAGAGAAGGGAAAGAGAAGGGAAAGAGAAAGGAAAGAGAAAGGAAAAGAGAAAGGAAAGAGAAGGGAAAGAGAAAGGAAAGAGAAAGGAAAGGAAAGGGAAAGGAAAGGGAAAGGAAAGGGGAAAGGAAAGGGGAAAGGAAAGGGGAAAGGAAAGGGGAAAGGAAAGGGGAAAGGAAAGGGGAA
>VZUI01048414.1:0-53629 GCA_013401135.1 Cettia cetti | reverse complement strand
AATAAAATAAAATAAAATAAAATAAAATAAAATAAAATAAAATAAAATAAAATAAAATAAAATAAAATAAAATAAAACAAAACAAAATTGCTGGTTCCATTTTTGTCACAGTTTTTTTTTACACAGTTGTCCAGACAACCTTTCAGTTTTTCAATTAAGTTAATCACTCTATTTAAGTATCAATATTACTGAAGTTGTGCTCAGCATCAACAAAGGAATACAGTAGTATCCTTTCTTAAAAGACCAAAGATTGCTTTAAAAATAATTGTAGGAGACTATTTCTTGGTATGACTAGGAGGGTGTAGGTTCCCAGCATACAATTCTTTCTGTTTAACCTATTATGTTATTGTTGTAGACTTGATTATATAATGATGCACTTGTATACTCACTTGAAAGGAAAATGCTTCTCTAAAATTATTTCTAACCATTTTAGAAAACCTGAAATTAATGTGCCAAGATAGCGTATAAAAAGTTCCAGCTCCAGACTTGGGTAATTAAAACCAGAACACTTCAAAATTCTTGCAGTTTATAGCAGACTGAAGAGCAGGTTAGAAGAAACAGAAGACAAGTTGCAAATCAAATTTCAGTTCAGGTCAGAACACTGCTTTGAAAAACCAACAGCTCCTGTTTTTCATGCACTGGCAAAATCTACAGTGGCTGTGATTAGTCTGTTGAGTTTTATGTACAACCTCAGAACAAATCCTAGAGCCTTCTCCTACACTATTATCATGTGGTGACTGAAAGATTGAATAGTTTCATTTAAAAGCTTTGTCATAACTTCGTTAAAAGTGATTCCTGAAAAAAAAAACCAAGATAAAAATGTGATAAAATCTGAACACTTCCCAAGGTAAAATCATCAGGTAATCTCCTAAATACTTTCACTTCAAATTAGCAAAAGGATGTCAAAACAGTCTGTGTTGTCTGTCTAAAGCAAAGCAGCAGGTGAAGCCAGTGTATCTTGAGGGCTCATGTGCATCACACTGCCTTGCATTTATTGCTTTCATAAGTAAGACAAGAAAAGACATGTCCCAGGAAGATAATGTATAACAGCTGCTTGTCTCTGTCTTCTCTCAGTGTCCATGGGACCACTAAAAGAGATGAAAATGTTATAGTGCACCTAATTAATTAAGAAAATGGGTCGTTATCAAAGGATTTTTGTACCACTTGTTCCACAACATAAAAAGGCCAGAAAGCCAATGTTCAAAGTACTCAACTAAGAGTCAGTTTTAAGTACTCTTAGCTGGACTTCTTATGGAAACACAGTTTCTGTATCAAAAAAAAAAGGGGCAGAAGTTTTAACAAGCAAGTTTTTATCTAGATATATGGGGAAAAATTCATCAGAAGCATCGTTAAGCATAGGAATATCCATCTCTGAAAATACACAGAATTTGACTAGACAAGGCATCGAGAAACCTTCTTTAACTTGGAAACTGATCCTACTTTGAACAGAAGGCTGGGCTTAAGGCCTTCAAAGGTCCCGCTGAATCTACGTTAGGCTAGGATTCAGTGCAAACACAGTATCATCTGGTTTCTTCTGAAGTAATTTTCCAATTTCTGAAAAAAAATCTGGCTTCCAGAAAAGAAATACAGACATTAGATACTTAGAATTGACCTCCATGGCATGCAGTTCTTGATAGTTGCTTCTTCCACCACCCGCCTCCACTTACTCACAAGTTTTGGCACTCTGAAAAGTGATTTTTGTTTGGCTCTTGCTGGTCACATAGCTCATCTGAATAAACCATGTGACATTTTACCTCCTACCCTGCTGACAACCAGGTCGAGGATTGTGAAAAGCAAGATGAAGGAAGCCTATACCTCAGCCACAGTACGCAGTTACTGGAAAATACAGCTTTGTAAATTCTGTGCAAAGAACTTACTTGTAAAGTATGTAAACGCATAAAGCAAATCCATGGAACTTTACAGTACTGAAAAGGACACTCATGTATTTTGTCTGTAAGCCATAAAGAAGAGCAAACAGTGGAATAGTTGCACCTTGAAATACCCAGATTGAAAAATATTATGGATAGATATTTTTGTCTACAATCTCGCATTTCTTCCAAAGTACAAAATAAAAAGAATATATAGTTCATCTCCCTGTCTTTTAGAGTCACATAAATGGGGAGATAGTGTAGTTGGGGAACATTCTACTATACATAAGGAGGAGAAAATATACATTAGATGTCAGGGTTTTGGTTTTGTTTGTATGTGGTTTGTTCTCTGGGGGTTTTAAAATATTTTGAATACTTCTCTTTCACATCACTGTTGCCATTGTTGATGGTATGATAAGCCACTACCTCAATAATACCCAGCCTAAAAAATGCAGCTATACAGAATCAAGTTCCTTAAAGCCATGCCATTTTTGTTAGAAATAATAAACTTGGGGTTCTCAGGTAACATCTTGATTTTTCTAGATCAAATTCTTGATTTAGATTTTGCAATGAATGTTATTCATCATCTTTTCCTGCTTTCCTCAAAAAACATGAAGAGAATAGTAGAGTTTTCTAGTGAAAGTAGTTTCTGACAGAATTGACCGGGCCTAACCAGAACCCAGGGTTCTGATGTGGAGTACAGTACAGCATAAGATATATTATTGTATAATGGACTAGATTTGTTGTTTAGATTATGTTACAAAGTATCTTCAGTGATTCAAATATGCATATGAGATCCCTGTCCTGAAAAGTAGCACTGTGTATGTGCCTAGTTCCTTGGAAACAGAACTAGAGGGCAAACCAATGCAGTAAATCCATCTATGGGTTATGGGCCTTCTCACAGCACTTACAAAATTTCATTTAAGGGACTTATTGAAGCTCTAAACCTGAGAAGCTTGCAAAGGAATTTCCTTTTAAAATAGGAGTTTGCTTTTCACAGTTTATTTTAAATAATTTGGTCAGACTGTGAAACTTGAGAAGCTTCTACTCAGACTTGTTTGCATAAGATTTGAGATTCACAAGGCAGGGATGTCAAAACCGAGATGGTAGTTAAATTTTTACATATTATATTGCATGTTCAGCAGCTTTTTTCTTCAATTGGTGGAATATGAACAAAAATTTATATATGGACAACATTCCTGCAAATATCCAATTTATTAATTTTTACCGTAACATGTACCTTTCGTTTTGCATCATCTCCACTGTCTGTTAATGGTTATTTTTGCCACAAAATTACTCTGCAGTCCTGCTGTAACTGTTTCCATTCAGGGCTGAGCACCCAGATGGTAGGATGACAAGGACCATTATTTTGGCAAGCAGAATATAAACAGCAGCCATATTTGAGAAAACATCAATGTGGCTGTTGATTTGCTCAGCAGAGAAACATAACTCCTATAAACCATAATCTTTGTTACATTTCAATTAATATCAAAGAGCAGTTCAATCTGGGGTTTTTGATATAAATCTTTGTGTAGCAATCTACTACACAATCAATTTTTTGTAACTTTAAAGACCACTTTCCTCTAAATATTCTGCCCTAGCATTTAAGATAAGAAGCTTCTATTAAAAACAAACAAACAAACAAACAAATAAACGAAAGACCAAACCACACACATAAAACCCAGCAAAGCACTTTCTGCAGAGATTTCTCAGCTTAATTCTTTGCAAGGTAGCTGTAGGGCCTATGTACAGAAGCATTAAGAATTGCTTTAAAATGTGGATGCACTTTTAGTCTACAATGACCAGAAAGACTAGAATCTCTTATGCTTTCTTTTTGTCTTACTGCCCCCCACAGCAGACCTGGCTCAGCCCTGTCACCTGTGCCCATGCACAGGGTTTGAGCTGGTCACTCTAACTTTGCACTGTGCTCAGTCAGGGCTGTCCCTTTGTAGTGTAATCACAGGTGGTAGAGGCAAAAAATACCAGATCAAGCGCAAGAGGCACTGTTTAAATCATACAAGTTTTACAGATGGGGTTTAATGTGAAATCAATGTAAAAATGCAATACTGAAAACACAAAGTTACAAGCTTGGTCAACTATACAAAGGTCAGACCATCTTCAGGAGCATTTCCACATCACCCTTTAAATTAGATTACGCAAGATTATTTAGCAATGCTTACGTATCATATTTCTACATGTAAATCCAAAAGACATTTCTCTATGCTATTATTTTTTGAGACATTTAACTGAGTAGTCAAAATGATAGGAAGTTATTTTGTTAACTACACCAAAATAGCAAAATGTTTCTAATTTGGAGACAGTAGAGTCGACCATATTGAGCTCTAAAAAACCGCTGCTGTTGGGTCATTTAGATCAATCTAAATCCTCAGCAGCATCATTATTTTTCCATAGCACTCTTTCCTTCCCACACACAAATCAATTCCATGCCACCTACTTTTCTTTTTTCCTTTCATATCTCTTGCATAGCGTTTGCATCCACCATTAGATTCTCTAGACTGCTAAAAAAACACTCATAAATTCCCTGGCAACAGCTGCTTCTACTTCAGCACACAGCTCTCACAACTTGTGTTTGTGGCAAGGATGTGGTGTTTGGCTGCATAGTATTCAAGTCAAAGCTCCTAAAAGGCTGAGCAATGGAGCCACTACCAGTGATGGTGTCCCTTGTGATGAAATTCTTTCCTGGGAGCATGAAAAGATACTTTTGTTCGAAGAACAAAAAGCATGACTTAACACTGATGGTTTAATGCAGAAGTTATGCTTTTTATTTTTCTTGATTTGTTTCTCTATATTTTCACTTAGCATTATACCATCTAACACATGTAAGGACAGACTTTCCTTTGCTCCTTTACCAGCCGAGCAGTTGCTGATAATGACGGGGGCTTGGGGTTTTTTGGTTTGGGTTTTTGTTTTGATTTTTTTTTTTTTTTGTGAGGTTTCTGTGTGTTGTTTTTTTTTTTTTTTGTTTTGTTTTGTTTTGTTTTGTTTTGTTTTTTGGGGTTTTTTTTTAATCTATATATTCCTTGGCAGAATTACAATAGACATCACAAAACTCTTAAATTGAAAAGTAGCCTAACAAATGTATGTGCTTCATTGCTTGCCTCAAGGAAAACAGAAGCATACCATATCACACCATATCACATACAATCATAGCACAATTTTCTTATTTGCTTTCAAGCATTCCTACTGAGTTCAGCTGAAAATTTAATACTCCATACCTGAAATAACACTAAAATAAACCTTTCAAAACAGCTTATGGTTCAGCCATTAAGAAATCATTTGGATTCCCTTGAAAACACTCTTCTTCCATAAAACTTTGGGACCTTTCATGAACTAAAAGTGAGCAAGAGCTGTTTTAATCTTCACAGGTGGCTAACAGTTATTAAAGGCAGTAAGGGATTGCCTGAGCCTAAGAATTGGACTAGTCATGCTGTTTTCCAAAGACTGTCTTCCTGAAATAGCAATCTTAAAAATGAATGTGCGTATCACACTTACTGACTGTAACAACTGAATAAGCTTTTCTTTTAAGCCACTTTGCTGGAATTATAATGTGAAATATCTAACACCAGCATTTGCTCTGCAACTTCAATCTGTTTTTCAGCTGACATCTGCTTCTGAATCTTTGTCATTTCTTGGTCAATTTTAGCAAACATTATGCCATCATTCAGAAAGCACAAAGAAATTCTAAGCCATATAATAACTGTTCCTTCTGTTTGCCTATATACAGATAAAGTACTGCTTATTTGTTTAGTGTTTACTTTTCAGTCAGGCTTGAATACAGTAATTCTTGCTTTCTGCTAGCATGATTCCAGAAGAGACTAAAGACTCAGACTCAAAGAAAATACATACACTGAAATTTAGCTAAGGTTTAGATGACCAATTCCAAAATTGCAATCTCTAATGCTTCTATTAAATACCTGCATTGGTCTGGGACTGCTTTACCTCATGGGCTCTTCAAGTTTTTTTGTACCAAGACCCCTAAGGTAGCTAGAAGTCTGATGCTATATAAACGTTGAAACACTTTATTAATCTCAAAAAACCAAGAAACTGGATCATTTCTTATTTTGACCACCACAGCAACTCCTTCTCTTCTTGCCAAGGTTCCTTAATTTGATTGAGGTTCCTCAGTTCCTAAACTGAGATGTATAAAAAGTTCATTAGTAGCTGCTTCTTTCTATTACAAGATGGCTAGATGCAGCCACTGCATATATAATTTCCTTCCCACTTCTCCATGCTCTTTATACAGTAGCTGAATGAACACTGGGCCAAGGTAAGAGAAGCTACAAGGAAAGTGAAAGAGGGGTATTTAAAATAACAACATTCTCCTCCAAAATTACTCAAATTCCCAGGACCCAGTCTTCTTTTTTATCAATGCTCTGGGATGCACAGAAAAAAAAAATCATTAATACAGTGAGAAAAAAAAGAAGTTTGATTCTCTAAAAAGCAGAAAAAACTTCTACTATATAATACACACAGGCCCTAAGACTGTTAAAAAGATAAAAGCACCTGGGAATGACTTCAGGCAAGCAGTATGGAATAGTTCACATCCACACCAGCAACTTTCCTCTGCTTTTGAGCAGGCTGGCTGTAGGCAAAGTGCCTGTTGGAAAAAGCACTTGGAACAAGCGAACTCATGAACTGAGCTTGCAAACCATTTGAGGGTTGCCCAGTGACCAGAACTGTACCCACAAAACAACAGTGCAGATTAATGCTCTACTGAAACAATTTAAGGCACTGTTCAATGTCCTGCATATCACATTCTGAAATGGAACTGAAACTGAGAACACTTTGACTTTCCCTCCCTCAATGTCTCACCTAACACTAACGGTTAGGCAGTGGTTACTGTCAAATCACACGTCACAAAAAACTTCCTTACATATTCTTCTCCAGATGACCCTAGACTACTTGGGAAAAACACTTACTGATCTTCAGACTGATTTTGGTTTGTCAGGAATAGTTTTTGAATAAATTGATTTCTCTGTTCTAGAAGTTACAATGTTTATCATGTATTTTTCTGCATACTGAATACTAATAATGCAGAAGAACTAGTGAAATTTTCAAAGGTCTATCAAAAAAGTTTGGAAAATAAATCCAGTTCTAAGTCACACCTGGTATAAACTGAAGTTACTGAAGCAAGGCAAAATAAACTCGTCATCTGGAAAATCTTAGCCTGAAGCAAATACCAGTAGAACACAGGAGTTTGAATATCAAGTTAGTTCTTTTGAACTATTACCTTTAAATTTACTTTTGGTATGTTAAAAACAGACCAACCCTGGTATCCCAGTTCACATGAAGTGCAGTGTCTCATCAAATTAACAGAAACAATCCCGAAAGACAAAAGCTTTATGGACTCCAAGCAAAACTGGCTGTCAAAGGGACTTGTATTTATCTAAGAACACATTGCTTATCAAAATTAGACTGAAGTTCTTAAGTTTGCTAGGCAGTTCTGAAAAAGTTTTTCAGTGTCATTTTGTCATATCAATGCACTTTATTTCTATTGACTATTTATTTTTAGAATATAAAATATCCTTCTACTTGTTAGTGTTGCTTGGGTATACTGGGCTTTTCCATCATACAGATAATTCAATATGATTTGAAGATGTGTATGAGATTAAAGCTTATGCTAGTGTATCTGCATTTGAAATAGAATAAAAAAATTAAAATAGCTTATTCAAAACTTCACTTTATAGTAAATATTTTAATATAAAGTGTTACTTTTTTTTTTTACATAGCAACCAAATAATTATTAACTATTCTCTTCACACAACAAATTGATGGAAGAAGTGTAATTTTTTAGATTTCACATACAAATTCTGGCATTACTTAAATTTCAAGATCAGGATCTGTGATAACCATATACCCCAGAAAAAATCAGAAAGCAATAGAGGAATTCTGGGCTTTAAGTCCTTTAGAAATCACTTTCCCCTGCTTTCCATTATGAAGAATATTAGATTTTAAATGGTACATACCAAAAGGGTTTCCTTTCTGTGTTGGTAACTCCGGGTCACTGGAAACTGACACTTCACTGCCACTTAATTTTGACAATTCTGTTCCAAGATATGTAACCTGTACAAAGAAATTTAGATAGATAACTGATTGTTTTAGTTACTATTTTTTTTGTTGTTGTTGTTTTTTCCTGATAGATGTAGAAACTTCACTTTTCTTTTAGAACCGAGTTTATGCAGTTGTAAGCCTAATCTGCATCTGTCAAGATCAAGGAGAAATTATGCTAATTTGAATTCTAATTGAAAAAAAAACCCAAGCACAATACAGCCCATCTGTAATGCCCTTTAAACTCTGCCACTGTTTTTCCAACGGTTGTGCATGATACCCTGGTATTTCACTAAGTTTGCTACTTTTTATTCAAACTACCTTTCAGCTTTTTCTATCAGTCTTAATCATCTTTAAAGCTACTCTTTCAAATCCCTGCTAGTTTACAGTGTGAGCAGTCCACATTCTTTCAACACTCATAACTAGTTAATCACTGTACAGCTACAGCTATGTAGCTCTTTCTTTGCAGCTCATTCATTAAAAGTTAGAAGACATTTAAAATTTAGGCTTGTGCCCTCTTTTGCTTTAAGAACAGTAAAGAGATCTAGATCAGTGAAACTTGATAGAGCCATTCATTATTGCTAACTTTGGGAATCAAATCAGGCCTACCTTATTCCACACATACTTCCATGTCACAGAAATATCACTTCCTAATATATCTTTAACCCACTGAACTGGATTCTGTAGTATTTGTCCTTTACTGGTTCTGATTTTGCCATTTTTTAAGAGTGTAGCTTTATGACTAAATTCCTAAAAAAAGAATAAGAAATAATTTAAATTCCTAAATTAACAAATATGAAATAAGATCTTTGAAACATGAAAAATACCAAAGAACAATGTAGCTGTAAATGTGCAGCTAATCCTGTTTTTCTCAGATAAAAAGCTAAGTAATTAAATGCCACTGTCAAAAACTGTATAAAATAAGATGATGTATTCCACCAGAATAATATGCTTTAGCCATTCAAAGGACAAATCTCCTTATGTGTGTTTGTCAAAACTGCATTTGTATCTTAGTTCCTCTTACTCATAACAAGGCCTTGAATAAATTAATTTGCAATAGTGAATGCAGGCACTTACACAAGGCAAATCTGTGCAAAAAGAAACTGCTACACGAGGTACATGTATGTCAGAGTGAAGTTTCAGCAACCATTCAAACATGAAACATAGCTGCACAAAAATTTCACTTATATCAAGGGCTGTCATTGACATGTTCTAGGAGGAACCTGACAGCCTTACCTTATGTAAAATTCAGTACAAATGAACTCATTGTTAATGCCTCTTTCATAATGTTAATATAGCCCAGTTCTGCAAACATTTACACCTCTCCAGAAGCACAAGTTACAGTTGTTTCTAGATGAGCAAGTCATGATTTTGTCACATTGGCCTCAGTTGGCCTAACACAGCTAAATAATGCAACAATTAGCTCCTGATAAACTCTATTAGAACTTAGTAAGGTAACTCATCATTCATAAGGTTAATCAATCCAAGTAAGATAATGATGCACCAGAAAATACTGAACCATCTCCTACCATATCGACTGGCTTGGGGTTGCTTTAAGAATTAAGAAAATTAACCCAAATATTTCAATGAGCACTCAATCGAGTTCACAGTTTCACAACCTAAGTCTACAGCATACAACAATCCCATTTTGCCTGCCCAAAGCTAACTTTAAGTAAGGACTATGTACCAGCTATATGTCGTTATCAAGTACATCTCTATAATGATAAAGAAGGGAAATTCACTGATCATCTCTTTGGAATGCAACAGACACTGGCTTCTAAATTTCACTTTCAATAGCACTGTCTTCCAAGACATAAATGAGTGTCATTTTCATCCTAGTAAAGATGAAACTGACACATGACTGACTTCTCTACATGCCAAACACCAGTACTTGCAGCATTGGGTTATAATCCCTTAGGATCCATGTGCATCAAGCTTCTATCACAGACAACTGTCTTGAAAAATTACAGTAGGCATACTGAATTTTTCATCCTTCCACTTAGTCATCTTGCAGTTCAAAGGAATATTACATAGTCTTCAAAAAAAGAAGAATGTCTTCATACCTACCATATGGCCTGATGTACAGCCTTGTGACTTACACTACCCTATATTCCACAATACAAGACCACACAAAATGGCAACTCTCAGCAGAAAAGCATTCCTGAGATTATAGGTGTAGGGAAAGTAGTTCTTGCTACATTAACTAAACTGGTGAGTTTGTTGAGAAGAACTTTTCATGTTTTTATCAAAATCCTGCCCTGGAAATTAAGTAGCTGTGTTGGTTTTGCATAGCCTGTTTTTTGGAACTGGGGGCCATAGGGTTGCTTCTGTGAGAAGCTGCCAGAAGTTTCCAGCCTGGCAGAACCAATCCCTGATGGCTCTGAGGATGGACACACTGCTGGCCAAGCCTGGGCCAGTCAGAGATGGTGATAATGCCTCTGTGATAACAGATTTAAGAAGAAAATCAAAACAAAAGCGTTGACACAGTTTTAATTCCAGCCAGAGAGGAGGAGGTGAGAAGCTGTGAGGGAAACAACATGGAGACACCAAGGTCAGTGGAGAAGGAGGGCAGGAGCTGCTCCAGGCCCTGGAGCCAAGATTCCTCTGCAGGCCATGGTGAGACCATGGAGAAGGAGCTGTGCCCGCTCAGGCGCTGGGGATCCACGGGGGATGCAGAGATCCACCCACAGCCCCTGGGGATCCACGGGGGATGCAGAGATCCACCCACAGCCCCTGGGGATCCATGGGGATGCAGAGATCCACCCACAGCCCCTGGGGATCCATGGGGGATGCAGAGATCCCCCCACAGCCCCTGGGGATCCATTGGAGATGCAGGGATCCCCCCACAGCCCCTGGGGATCCACAGGGATGCAGGGATCCCCCCACAGCCCCTGGGGAGGTGCCCAGGCTGGAGCAGGTGATGCTGCAGGAGGCTGTGACCCAGTGGGAGACTCAGTGGAGGCAGAGGGCCCTGCTCCCAGTCTGGAGCAGCCTGTCCCTTGGGGCCTGCACCCCGTGGAGGAGGGACCCACACTGCAGCAGTTTTGGGAGGGCTCTGTGCCCATGGTGGGGGGTCACGTTTGCAGCAGGTGCAATTTGGCTGCTGCTCATGAGATTGGAGCCAGGCTGGGGCAGTCCACAGAGAACTGGCCCCGTGGGAGGGACCCCACAGTCTCACAGGGGAAGGACTCCTCTCCTGGAGCAGCAGCAGAAAATCTCAGTGATGAAGTGACCCAAACCCCCACACCCTGTCTCCCTGTGCTGTCAGTGGGAAGGAAGGAGTGGCTGGAGGGGAAAAGTTGTTTTAAAGGTTTATTTTACTTCTCATTATCCTCTGATTCTGTTAGTAATAAGTTCATTTTGTACCTTTGAGTTCTGCTTCTTTTGCCCATGAAGTGTTTTCTCCCAGTCCTTATCTCGACTCAGGAGCCCTTTGTTTAATGTTTTTTCCTCTCCTCTGCCCAGCTGTGGCAGGGGAGAGTGAGTGAGCAGCTCTTATGGGTGCCTGGCATTGGGCCAGCCTCAAACCAGGACAAGTTGTTTGCCTTTATATAAACCAAAATCCAGTACTTAATAAAGGAACACCAAATTAAATCCTTCACAAAGAAGGTAGATTTGGTTAGCTGTGTTTGTTGGCATTTCTGCAGCCTGAAACACGAGAGAGCTTGCTGGCCATCCTTGTGCAAGGCAGGGTCTCTGCCAAGGCAGATGAGTGGATGGGGTTTGGTGATGCAGTCCCTGGTTTGGGGTACCCCAGCAGGGAAGGGGAGCTGCAGGTTCTATTTGTGAGCTTTGGTGAGGCCAGAAAGTGACTGTTGAGAATTGCACACTGTGGAGGAAAGAGTTTGAGCAAGGGAGCTGATCTGTGCCTGCTTCTCCTGGCCACTCCATCCACCAGCTCACTTTCACAGCACATCATCCAAATGATGTTATCCTTCCCAGCCCCTGGGGGAGGGCAGGGAGGGTGGGGTGGGAGATGGAGAGATTGTTTTGCCCAGAGGTAGGGTCTGCTCACACGTGGAGGGGAAGGAGGGAAGACCAGACCTCTGTGAAACAGATGAGGTCGGTATATGTAGAAAACATAGTTGGGAAAAAACTGTGAGAGTAATTAAAAAAAAAAAGAAAAAAATGTGAGTAAAACATCCAGAAGTCAGTGAAACTCCATCAGGTGAGAGAAAGAAAAGACACAGTGTGTTTTGAGCTATACTGACATTGAAAAAATCCAAAAGTAGGGCAGGAGTGCTGATGACTGAAAATAATGACTTTTCAAGAAGAAGACTCAGCAAATGAAATTGGATTGTTTACCATAAAAGAAGGTGGTTCTGGGAGTAGCAGCCTTGGTTTGGGCTGTCCATGGAAACCCTGTGGCTGCAGGGCTGGTAGCTGAGCTCTGAATCAGGCAGAAATCTGCATGCAGTTTCAATTTCTAAAAGCTCACACTTTAACTGATTTCAGTGCTGGAATAAGCATTTAGAGTTTAATAGAAACACAGTTCTGAAGGCTGGGAGGCCTGAGGAGACATTCCTGGTATGGAATAAAGTCACTGTTCTTGTTACACTGAGATAGTCAAGGACTATTTTGGGCATTAAAGGACTCTGAAACCCTCAGGAAGAGAAGTTTTTTTCCACCACAAGATGGCAACATTTTTGCAGAGATAGATCTTGCAAAAGGACCTTAGGCTGGAGACAAGAATGGATTTAAAATAAAAAGAACATTTTAAAATTTATATCAGACTGGTACAAACCATGTATTTGTCTCACAAGTGTCTATTGGAAAACTGTGTTACCTAAAAGCTTATTTTGGGTGCATAAAATGAAGGTCCCACTGATCATATTAACCAGTGCAGCTGCTGATTGTGATCCTACTGGCATAAACAAAATTTTGCCTGCAAATGCTTTTCTGCTATTTGTGCATATCAGATCTAAGTGAGTTTATATTTCCCTCATAGGCCTCCTAAAGCCTCTCAGTTGTTTGCTGTAAGCTAGCAACAATATTTACCCTCATTTAAAACTCATCTAATTTGTTCTAAAGGTCTTTATTGTGGTTTGCTTTATAGAAATTCTCATTTACATGTTCAAAGATTCACATGTCTATTTTCTAGGCCTTTTTCAGGGCTCTATTTTGATTCTGTGTTGCCTCACAAAGTTTTTTTGAGGTAAAAATCCCTCTAAATAGTTGTATTGCCTCATAAATCTCTGAATATCATCAGCTGGACTGTGATTTATAATAATTTAGATAATTTTGTAGTTATTATTTAAATCCAATAGTAATCTACTAGTAAACTCAGAATATATGGGCACTTCTTAAACTTCTCCGTTTAGAGTTTTAATTCTTTTTTATTTTATGTTATGAAAGATGTCCAAAATCTTGTTTTGTATCATAGATCTGTGCTATTTTCTAAATAGAGACTCTTTACAACATTCCAGCGTGGCCACACTCCTCTAAAAAGAGCTAAAAAAAAAAAATCTAATTCCTTTCCTTTTTCTTACTTTTTTTCCCCATGTTTGTCTCAAAAGCAACACTTCTCAAAGTGTCACACTGGAGACTGTAACTCACAGTGTCACAAGGTTATGACAAGGCATTTGGAGATTTATCAAGTGCCACCACAGGTTCTGCTTTGCAGTGTTTTACAACTTAGAGCTGCCAAAGGCTCATTTCTTTCAACTGGTGTGTGTTTCTTTGGCTTTCATAAAACTCTCCAGATTCATGCTTTATTTTCTTGTTTTTAGAAAAAAGTCACAGGCTTTCCTGTGTGCTTGTGGTGGATAGTGAATTGTCCTGCAGCTCTTCCACCACCAGCAATGTACAAAGCAATGCTGAGTCTTCATTCAACTGCACAATAATGTTCACCTTCTTTTGTTCCTCTTGCAGCTCTCAAGTTATTGCTGAAGCAGAAAGTGCCTTTGTAAGGGCTGCTGTAACAGTGATGGTTGTGTTTGATCTTGCATGTGCTTCACACATGAAATTCCATGGGTGTTTGAGCCAGCAGGCTTCCAAACTTTGCCTGGGATTGCTATTTATTACAGCATCTAGTCCCTTAAAAAGCAAATCCAAGAGATATTGCTTGACTTGATGTGTCTTTTTGGCGTGATTGATCCTGGAGGGTTGAACAAGATTAGGCTGAGAGAGGGAGGGGAAGAAGGGCTTTTTCAAAATAAGGCACTCTGTAACGATTACACCCTGACTCCACTATCAATTTTGTCTAGGTGGTCTCTGACAAAATTGCCAGATTAGCACTTCAAAATGACCAGAGGTGGTTGTGTCCACAGAGCAGGCTGCTAATGAAGGAGGTAATTGCCTCTGCACCGAGAAGCACTCCAGGGCTGAGGCACGGGGGGGATTTCATGCTGTTCTCAAGATGTTTCATCTCTTCACCACTTTGCACCAAAAATTGAGGGAGCATCAAAGCAATGACCGTGTCTGTGTCTTGGGGAGTGCCTGCAGGAGCCCTGCTCCCTTTCCCACCAGGATTTGCTTAGCTGGCCCCTAACAGACACCACGGAGCAAAGGTGGCACCAGCATTTTCCTGTGTGCATCACTTATTCCTGGTCATCCTGGATCATTCCCAAACAGTGATGGCTTTGCCTCTGGAGCAGGCAGGGCAGGGCTGTGCCCTGCTGAGGAAAGCCAGGTTTTCCTCACACAGGCTTGCCTGTGCAGCACAATGTGGTTGGGGTGTTGTCTATTTGCCCTCTTTTTTAATGAACTTGGTGGGGAATTACAGGTGTGGTGCCTTTCTGTTAACCTGCAGCTGGGAGTCCCCCATGGTCTCTCCTGGGTTTAAGTCTACTGGTCAGGAGCAGATTTGAGAGAAGAAAATGTTCATTTCTGGTGTCGGCTGTCCTCCTTCCTGCAAGCAGGAATGTTCCTTTTAACTTTTTTTTAACTCCCCAGGAGGTAGGCTTTTGTCTTTTGATCTCAGAAAAGTTCGGCAACTCATGTTACCAGCCTTTTGTTTGAAATGTGCTGGAAATAGGTCTATTATTTTGCCTTCAATACAATTTTTCTTTCACAGATTATTTTAACTTTTAATCACATAGAGGTAGCATATTTTTATACCATTTTCCCTCTACATGTCCACTTAATGGCTTTTTACTCTTTTTAGTTTAAGGCACTTCTCAATTAATCCTTAATCAAATTATTTTAAATATTTCTTTCCTCTTCATTTGTAGCAAAGTAGATAAGAAAATTAAAAGGCAAATGATATAATTGCAAACCTGGCATTTTTGGCATCAAAGCTCTTTGACAGAAAACTTGCAGCACCAAAGAGCTTGGTGTATGAGGGCAAAGTCTCCAGCAACTCTGCACAGATTGTGGTAGAGATTGCTTTATTTCTGCAGAAGTACTGCCCTTCTCCTTGGGCAGACAGTGCACAACCTCGTGTTTCATTGCATGACAACTCACTTTGGTTTTATATCAATTCTTTACTAGTTCTATATTAATTCTTTACTATTCTTTACAGCAAAGACTGAGTGCAAAGATTCGTGCTCCCGACCCTGTCCCTGGCTGTGCTTGTCCCTCCTGGCTAGGAGGCACCTGATGGATAATGTCTTTGAAAATATCCCACTCATTTTCTGACAGTATACACTATATATTGCTACCTGGCAATACCCTGTGCTCTTAAATACATGTTCATATTAACGTCATAAATTTCCTGTGTTGGAACTGTGGTTTGAGGCAGGGCAGATAATTTGACTCTTCCCTCTCAACATTCAGCTTTTATTAATTTTTTTTTCTTCAACTCCATTTGGATAGCTAATACATACATAATGTGTTCCTAAAAATGTATTCAAGCTAGCTGAACATGGTCCCCAGAGTTAGAATCAGTGCTACTTACAACCAAATAATCTAATGGGTTACCCCTGTGTGGGAGATGTTGGGCGTGTGGGAATGAATTTCCTCCTGACTTGGAGAAGTCAAGCAGCACTTTAAAAATAATGGGAGGATTCCTGGAAGTGTTTCTGGGCTTCAGAGAGGGAAAAGAAGAACTGAATCAAAGCCATTATTGCAATGGCTTTGCAGTAATGTACAGAGGAAGAAAAGAGGCACTGTGCTGAGGGAGAGGATCCAGGTGCTGAGTCCAAACAGGTTGGGAATTCAGATTTGAAAAATGAGGAACTGATGGAGCTGCTTATCTATAAGTGAAAGTAATACTAAACTAGATGGAGTTCAAGGGATTTAAACCTAAATGTGCTTAGAAGTTCAGCTGGATTTGGGTAGAAGCTTCTGGGCTGGCAAAGGTTCTGCAGGGTGCTGTTTGCACTGCAATCCTGTGTGCAGTGACCTGCAGCTGCTGCTGTTACAGTGTGAGCAGTTCTTAGAGAATTGTTCAGAATCAGAAAAGGAATAGACCTCCTTTAAAGCCTTCACAGCCTGAGGTTTTGCACTGTGCAGTTTTGAGGGGGGCACTATGTGGGTATGATGACCATGGATAGTGCTGGCACCACTGTCTCCAAGAAGCTGCCCTGGAGTCTCTTCAGGGGAGTGGAGAAGGATTAACAGATCCCTCTCTGCCATCCTTACCTTGCACCCAGGGTTGCTGGAGATGGGGTTGCTCTGCTGGAATTGCTGGGATGTTTTTCTCTGTTGTGAATGAGAGAGGAAAGCTTTTTCATCCAACTAAATAATCTTTCCTTGCTAATCAGCGAGGGGCTTGGCCAGTCTCTGAATTCTTGGAACTGACTTTAAAGAGAGAGATATGCATATGTTTGTGATTATTTTACACCAGCATTATTTTGTAATGGGATTGTTGGCAGAAGCTGTTACTGGGAATTTTCCTTGTCTTAATTTAAACAGAGACTCATCAAATTAAATTGGACCAAGGAATGAGGCATTCTGAGTTCAATATCCTTCCTCTCCTTCTTCCTCCTCTGCTCCCAGTCCCATAAATAATGTGAGTCTCAGTCCCTTGGCCAGCAGCCCTGCTCCAGGCTTGACAGAGTTTTCTCTATTTGTGAGAACAAAAGCTGCAGTGAGCCTGGAGCAGTCCCCTCAGACTGGCAGCATGCACAGAGCAGGCAACAGATGCTGGCATTTTTTGTGAACCCAAAACCTAATTATGCTTGGAGCAGTCCCACAAGTCTGGGAAAAAAACCCCTCTCCAATCTGATTTATGGATTCCAGTCATCACTGCTGGGTTTTAAAGCATCAGAATATGTTTTTCAGTGATTCTTTCTTTCCTCAACTTCAGGAAAACAGACAGGAATGTTTCACCTGAGGAGGGATGATGATGAGTTCGGTGCCTTTCCACTGCTGGGTTGAGTGTTGGGATGCTTCACATGGCCAGAGGGAAGCTGAATTCTCACTGGGGCATGAAACATGGAACCTGGAACTTAGCAGACATGCAGGTGTGCCCCCAGCAGCTTCATTTAGTAACTGTTTAGGGCTGATGATGCTGCTTGCAGAGTGCTTTTAAGGATATCTCTCATATTACAATGTCAAAATCCAGTATGACTCTGTACAGCTTATTATTTTTGCCATTTCAGAGTGGGTATTTCTTGTTTTCATCTATATTAAACAGACATTTTATTCTTATCACAGTACCTGGCCTGCAAGCATGGATAGCTGGAGAACCTTGACCCTTTTATGATCCAGGCTTCCAGAGACCCAGAGCCAAAAAACTGAAAACTGCCTTTCACAAAAACATAAATTATAAAGTGAATAGCAATTTTTTCCCCCCATCAGGATAAAATTTGTGTATGCCTGAAGCAGGAGAAGAACTACATTGAGGAGAGGCAAAGCATTTCCCAGAGCCTTGAAAGGGCTTGCTGGCTCTGATACGCCTCCAGTTCAACTGCACTAACAGCCCATGGCAGTTTCTGGACATCTTTTGTGTCTCTGCAGATCTCATTTTAGGTGAAAAAGAAATATTTTGCCTGTGAAGACTAAAGAAAAAATATATTCTGTGTGCTCTGCTTGGGGGTGATGGGGAAATGTTGTAGTCTGCTGACAAGTTCATTTGAGTTGTACTTGCAAAACAGATTAGCAACAAGCAGAAAGTAAAACAGTGGCTTTGGGGTGTAGAGGAGGTGATGGGCTGTGGAAACTGGGCTCCCAGGGATAGCTGAGAGGTGTCTCTGTGTGATGGCAAGGTCTGAAATCCACCACGATGGTGTGGACATCTCCTCCAGCACAGGCTGGATCTGGAGGCCTGACAGACTGCAGCTTCTGACATGAGAACTTTTGGCATAAGCATCTCCTGTTCCTTTGGGAGTTTCAGGCCCTTGAGAGCTGGTGTCTGTCAGAAGATGTAACTGAGGCAGGGACTTGGATTTCAGAGGGTGTAGAGCTCTGACTGGAGTTAACAGACACCCACACTGATTGTGAACCTGGTCCCTAGGCTCCTGTTTGCCCAGGAAAGCTGTGTGTGTGTGGATTTGCCTGTGGTGGTGCTGTGGTTTGGGTGACAGAGCTCTTTTGAAGCAAATCCCCACTTCCTGTGCCCTGCCCATCTCCAAGTGCTCAGAGCAGGATCCCTTCAAATGAACCTGGCTGGGCAGTGGGAATGTGCTCCAGTCCTCCAGGGCATCCAGAGAAGGGCTGCTCTGACACAAACCCCTGGGACATCTCTGGTGTGCCCATTCCCCAGCACCAGGGGCTCCACACTGCCCATCCCACCCCAGGGCACCTGCTCAGGTGCACCCTTGGCTGAGAGAAAGCTGATGCTGAGACAACAGTTGGACAAAGCACCATCAGGCTTTTTAGTACCCTGGCATGATTTGTTACAGCTGAGTCCTTCCAGCAAATCCTGAAGATTTTCAGCAGCTATAAGCTTTTATAGAAAATCAGATTTTTCCATCTGGCTGACTGGTTATAAACACACATTTCTCAAGTTGGCTTGTTACACTGTGTTGGTATTAAAAAGAAAACCCATGATGAGCAGTGAAGTGTTCATCTGTGTCTGCTCTTGATGACTTGTGCCTTTTGCAAATGAACACAAATAACCAGGAAAATCAGTTTGCGTGTGAAATCCCAAAGACAAAAACTTGAGCACAACAAAGAAACAGGTTGGTATGGGGAAATGGCAGAGGCTGAGCATGATTGCTGCTCTGAGAGCAGCATTCTAGAGCAATAAAGAGCTTATGGAATATTGATAGGAAGCTGCCTTGATTTTGGAAGTGCCACCATCCACCAGTCCTGTCAGGGTGATGGGACTGACTTTCAGCGTCTGTATTCAAAAGTATTGATCTGGACTTTCAGTGTAAGCCTTCACCCAGGAATAAACAACACTAATTAATTTTCCTCGTTTCTTCTGAATCTAGGTAATTTAAGAAATGTCTTATTGATTGTGATTTTGATAAGTTAAATTTGTGTTCTGTGTGCTGTGAACATAATGAGAAGGGTTTGCCATTAAGGGCTGCTGTGGGTGGTAGTGTGGTGCTATCAGCTGTGGGAAAAGAGAAATACTCCACTTACTGCTCCCTCCCACTTCGTTGCTGACATTTTTCTTGCTTTTGTGCCTTTTGTGGCTATTTTGGATGGATTCAATGATCACAACTAGAAAGGATGTGAAGTACTTTTGCCACTAAAATTTAGCAGCATATCTACAGTGCAGTCATAGCAGATTTAGGAGATCTCAACTCAAAAACAGATTTACAACTGAGTCCCACTGTGTTCCATCAAACTATGAATTTCTCCAGTTTAAGGTATGGAAAGGATAAAACTGTCTGACTGGTGCAGTGCAAATGTGGAAGAACCTGGATTTGGTTTTCTGTGGCTTGGCTGGTCTAATGCCTAATCTTTGGGTGGTAGTTGATACTAACCTCTCCTCTAGCATGTGTGTGATTTTGGATTATTTGAAGAAGAGAACCTCTAAGGTTGTAATGCAATTTATTGGAAAAACATTATTTCCACAAGGGAGTGAAATCAATTGAATGAGCAATTCACATTTAAACCTCCATCCTCCCCACCCACACTCCACCCAGCCTGTGTAAGAGGGAAGTCTGGAGGAATTCAAGCAAAATGTGGTCTGGCAGTGTATGGCTTCTGGCTGGCCTCCAGCAGCCATGTGTTAGGCTTGTCCCCTGTGGGATGTGAAATGCCAAAGAGAGTGACTGCCACATGTAACGTGGAAACTTTGACAGGGGAATTCACTGTGCAGGAGATGACTCTTTCCATGGGGCCTCTCAGACTTCTTGGCATTTATGAGCTTTTTATAGCAAGTCAAATTTCTTCACCCATCTGCTTGTCTGCTTATGAAAATGCATCCCTCTGGTGCACTTGTTACATTTCATTACTGCTAAATAAAATCAAAAGTCGACACACCTTGGCCACTGGCTTAGTCATCTGTGTCGGCATTTGGTGAGGTGCATCTCCTACCGAAAGCACACAGATGTTCTGGACACAAACATCACCTTCTGTTACAGCTCCCAGGTCTCTAATAATGAAATCAACTTCATTAATGATGAGTGTACAGGTAATGCACACCAAACAACAGCCACACTGGGAAGCTTTCCAAGTGGAAATGTGATGGATTCGTGACGCAGATGTTGTCTTTCATGAACAGTTACATTTCCCTTGATTACACCCTCTTGAGAAGGAAAACCAGAAAAGGAAGCTAATAGTCAACTTTTTTTCCTGATTGCTTAAGTGCTTTTCACAGGATAAGATGCAGTAAAAACATTTGAAGGGAGATGCTAGAGACAAACTTGCTCAGGCCTTATATATTCTGTATATATAGTCAGTCTCATGCCTTGGCAACATTTCCACTCCCTCTTCAATGCTGCTGGCTTGGTCTACTCCTCATGGGGGAAAGAGGAGCACAACAGTCCTGATCTCTAGGGGCAGCTCAATAGCTTCCTCCAATTTTGTCTTGTTATCTTTAAAGTCTTAAAAATTAAGAATGCATTTTATTGTGCTCTGTATAAACAGTCGGCTCCCAGTGGGAAAGTTAATTAAAATAGCCAATGCATCATATTACCAACCCTCTGAGTAGTGCTCAGTGCTCTCTTTTTTGTGGCCTCCTGAACATAATTCAGGTTGTACAAATGCAAGTGCACACAGCCAGAGAGGCTTGTAAGATGCTCTTGGTTGTAGGTTTATCACCTGTTAAAATACAACCATTATTTATTGCAAAGACAAAAGCATTGGGTCTAGCCCAGTACTGTGCTAAAGAATAAGACATAACCAGTGAAACTGTGACTTAGGTTAAATACTAAGCCCCCTTCCCTTTTATTTTTCTTTTCTCTTTCCTTATATTGAATTATTTTCAAGTTTCCAGGCCCACTTGCTTGAGGTTAAAGGGGCTCAATTCCATTTTGTTTTTCTTTCTGTACCTTTTCATCATCTTAATGGTTTTTATTTTTATTTTTTTTTTCCTTCACTGGCATTTCTTTAGCTGATTGGTGTCTAAAGTGGATTGTTAAGAGCTGATTTTTAGAGGTTTTATATAGGAACCAATATCCACTCCCAACGGCTTCAAATCCCTCTTAGGTGAGCATGTTCTGCCTCCTTCTGCTTCCTTGTCATCGTCTTTGGGAACAGTGCCCTCCCCACCCCAGCTGGTTTGATTTGAGTGCTGCATTTCTGTGTCTGTTAACATCATTCCTGTGGGTATTTAATTTGGAAAGCATGGTGATTTTCCTTCAGGATGAGGGACAAGTAGAAGGGATACTTTGGGAATGCAAGATGGCATATTCATCATATGGTATATTCATCATATGGAAAGGTGTCCATACGTGATCCAGTCTTTTAGGTGCTGTTGATGGGACACCAAGCTTTATTTAGCTGACTTTATTATAAAGGTGTTATCCAAGGCTGTGGGCAGCAGCTCACACCTTTAAATGAGACAGTACCAAAAGTCTGTACTGCAGTACAGAAATTTCCCCACCCTGCCCACCTAAATCTCAATTTTTCCTTTAAATAACCTCCCATTTTACAATAATAACCAAACCTGAGGCCTCTTCATAATGCCACAGTCCTGCTTGGTGCTGTATTCTGGTACAGTAACTCCCTTTCTGCAGGGGGTATCTTAGCAGGCTATGACTGTGCTCTATCTGTTTATTTATAGGCTCAGGATTAATGTAGTGTGGATGAAAAACATGTTTACTTATAGGATTGTGACTAATGTAGTGTGTGCATTCTACATCAGTAAACATTAATGAATATTCCTCTGTGAGAGGCTGAATAAGCAACTGAATTGTGTGATTCCCACACAGAAAAGCTGGTGCTGCAGCACTGGCTCAGGGCTGATTCTGTCTCCATCGCAGCAGGATGGAGCACTGGACCCATTACAGAGGCCAGAAGCTGATGTTCCTTTAATGAATAATGACTTGGGGTGCTGAAATGCTTATTGAGGTTAGCCAGGGGTGACATTAAACCTGTGGGATGGCACCAGTAGCACAGAACCTATTTTTTTCATGTAAGTACTATCCAGATTAAATAACTGAATATTGAATATATTGACAAATAACTGAAATTGGGTGCTTGGGCACTATGGCAGCAGCTACACCAGTCATTATGGAACAAGATGGAAAGCAGTGAAAGATCTGACAGAAAGCTCATACACAGTGATAGCCCAGCACCACCCCCAAGGTGTGACCCAGTCACTCCACCTCAGCCCAGCCCGTGCTGTATTTGCCCATGTGCAGCACACCTGCAGAGCTGGTTCTCCCAAGCTTTGCAGCATCTTCCTTTTACACAGAAGTCTTGGCAATGCTGGGAAAAGAAATTATAGAATCTGGAGACCTGAATGGCAATTTGAATAAATCACCAGAGATCACAGCTGCATTTATCCCCTTGCATCAGAGCCATCAGCCACGACAAGGCAGGAAGGTCTCATCTGAAAAGATGTTCCTTGCAGCTCAGCACCTCTGTTATCTCTGTGCAATGCAGATGCCTGTCCATGATTGGCACCCTGTGGCTTCCAGCCCCCAGAAAGAACTGCTGTCTGAGCTATTCTTCAGCTTTCTTTTCCCCTGACAGCTCCCCTCACAGCTTTCCAGCCATCCTACATGTTTGAATTCCTCAAGCAGTTTTGAGTGCGGTTCCTGCAAATTCATCTCAATGCAGGGGCATGGGCTGGTGCTGCAAACCCAGGACAGGAGCATGAGTTGTATTTGACAGATTAAACTGACATGTTTGTGCATCAAATATTGACTGAGGGAGCTCCACCAGATCCTCCCTAGCTGAAAGGGAGAAGCATTTTTTGGCTGTAGCTTGTATGTGACCTTGGGTAGCGTCTGCAGTGGGTCTGGCTGGCAGATGCAGCCTGGGATGGTGGGTGCATCCTTTTTGCATTCTCTCGAGGAGGCTTTATGCCATACCTTGTTCTGGCCTGTTCTTGCCTCTTCCTTCATCCCTCCCAACTTGTGCCCTCATTGTTAAACCCTCCCAGGTGTGAAATGAAGGAGTTTCCTCTGCAGCTTGTTCTCCGGACACCACCTTGATTGGTTGTTGTAAAGGGAACAGAATGTGCTGGATAAATACCTCCAGTCCCTAGTCACAATTTGGGAAAGAAGACAGAGAACTTCCTGCAGGCAACTTTATTAGAGAACCTGCAAGAGCAAAAGCTGCCAGCCAGGGACTGTACTGCATTGGAGCCCCAAAAGGATTTTTGGGGTTCTGAGTAATGTCACCTTGCTTCGTTATCCCCATTAATACTTCATCAAGCAGAAGAAGACATTTTCCCTTTGAAGTAATACATTAGGAAATCAGCTTATTATAGCATTAAAATAGTGACAGTTTTGCTTGGGGGAAAGGGAAGCAGGCAGCCCAGCTATAAATACTGCATGGGAGCGATTAATAACTTCGGGAATACGCAAGTGTTACAAACTAGAAATTTACTTGCTGTGGCCCCTAAAGCTGAACCTGCTACAGCTCTGATCTTGTTAGTTCATTCTTTCATCCTTTTTGAGCCTAATGCAAACCCTTGGGGGAGCACTTCAGGCCTAGATGGTGCCAAGTACTAAGGTACCATAAAAAGAACATTTTCAGAATGATGTGATGGACTAGTTGGGAATGGAGGCAGAAACATACTGGGCTTAGACCTAACTTTTTCTATCAATTACTGTAATATGGCAAAATGTGTCGATATCTTTATTGTGTGGTTACAGACTGTCTGGGAAAAAAAAAAGTCTTTACTAGTGGACATGAAGGAAAGCACTTTGTCTGGTAAGTGTAATAAAAACTGACCAGCACACCGTGCTGTAAAGATGAAAAGTGCTGTAAATGTGTCACTGCCTGTTATGTGGTTTATATGAGAGATTTGTAGCCATTGAGTCAAGCTGCCCATAGGGAGGACATTGGGAATTTGGGAAAGGGGGTGGTACTTACAGGGGTACTGGACAGACAGATCCTGCTGTAATCCTTCCCGTGAAGCACTTTTTTGAAATCTCTGTTATCAAGACATTGCAATCTAAATACAGACCCATTTGGTCTGCAGGGTTATCTTGAGTTCCAGGATCAAAATAGGTCTCAGGATGACAGCTCAGTTCTAGTCACAGAGAGAGAACCCCCTTTGCTCTCTGGGTCAGTGCAGATGCTGTCACTGAGACTGGGCAAGGGTTTGACACGTTTGCTGGAGTAAGGAGGAAAACATTTGAGAACCCTTTAATAAAAGCTAGTTGTCCAAGGAGTGCTTTGCAATGAAATCTCTTTTGATGGCTTTTGCTGAGAAGAAAACTTCATGCTGATCAGCTGATGGCAAGTTTAATTTAGTCTGGTGTTCCCTCAGGAGACCTTGGCTGCCCCATTTCATTAATCCTCTGTGATTTGTTCATTTGGGAAGGACATTTTTGTCTCTGCTTTTTTAACTACATGTTTGCATAGCTGCTGGCATAACCCTGAGTGGATCTGTCAATAATGACTATTTCATAAACTGTTAACAAAGACGTATCCTGTGCAGACGTGGGGAAGTGCTCGGGTGTCTCAGACATGAAACTTTTTCCTGCCAAAGCTTCCTGCCTCTTTTCTCAGCCCAGGTCAAACCCCTGTTCTTCCTTAATTTCCCCAGTAGTGTTCTGGGGAGAAAAAACAACATCTTTATAGGGATTTCATGCATAACTTCAAAGGCCCTTAATGATTAGAGCTAAAATCTTGGCCTGTCTTATCTCTTGTTATATCTAGCTAATGTGTTATCCTAACAAAAATGAAGTGAACAAGGTAATCCTTTAAGTTAATAATTTCAGGAATCAATAATAATTCCAGATGCTGTGATTTGCTTTCTGCTTTCAAATTTAGATCAGTAAACTATGTCCCTTCAGCTCCTCTAGACAGAAAATGGCCAGAAGATCCCCTTTGAAGTGATGGGCTTTTATGGCTTGTTATCTGCTAATAGTATTTATAATCTAATGGAGAACAACTTTCCAAATCTGTTTGAAATATTTTGAAGCTGCTTATCCTGATGTAGCATTATAATCCAGCACTAATTCACATTAGCCAAGGTTTGGATTTCAATTTACAATTGCAATACTTCAGTTTATTTAGCTAAACCATTAACATTGGTGTGGTGTTCATACAAACAAGGTGAAGTTAGAGAGCTCTCTTCCACATTTCCCTCACAATTTTGGACCAATTTTCTAAATTATGGACAAAGATTAGATTGTGTGGGTTTTAAAGTTTTAAAATCCAGATGGTTATGAAGAAGAGCAAGGCACATATTTCCTTGGTACCAAATCTGCCTCTATGCTCTTTCCAACCCTGACAGAAAGAAGTAGCTGAACATCCCAGGCCTGCCTGGTGTGTTTATGGGCAATCTTGCCCTGGTGGTAACAAACCCAAGCTGGGAAAAAGTGACAATGTGCAGATCCAGGGGGTGCCTTTCCCAGCTGGGCTGAGTTCAAAGGGGTTTCTTTTACCATTTCATCCTCTAAATTACTTGAACAGGATTCACTCATTCCCCTGGCATTTCTGTGCACATTGCAGAAGTGCCCTGCAGTACGAAACACAAATAAACATCAAAGCAGGGAAAATAATTTGACTTCCTCATCTTTTTGGATGTGCCTTTTAATTTTTTTTTTATTTATTTTATATATATAATTCCTGAAGTTGCCTGTGGCTGATATTAAAGTGCAGGCATTTCAAATAAAGAGTCAAGGGGTTATCTTCCTGGGAAAAAAGGAAACTTTTAAAGGGATGTGATCAGATCCTGAAGTCTGAAAAAAAAAATAGAAGAGAGAAGGCCTCCTTTCAAGAGAAAAAGCCTGAGCTAAAAATGAAAATTTTCTTAGTTGTACTATTTTTTGTCAGCTGTCTGCTGTGGGGCAGGACCTTGGCAGTATCCCTGGGGAGCAGATGGATGAGAAGGAGATCAAAAGTGCCTGTAGCTGTTCTGCTGCTCTTGACCTATCCATATCTTTGTTCTCTCCCTCTCTCTCACTCTCTAATTTTGGGTGGTATCTCTGTGTCCCACAAGCAGCTGCTGCAGCACCTGGGCAAGGTTCCTTATCTCAGGGTGTGCATGGTTTGGCAGCTGGCAGCAATGGAATCCAAGGAAATACTTCTTCAAAGAGAGTGTTGGCAAGCAGCACTCTTGTGGAAACGGCTTCACGTAGACTTGGATTTATACGGTGCTTTAAAAATAAATCATAAATGGAAAGTGGAAATTTGTGCGCCCTTCTGTGCTGGGAGGGTGGGAGGGTTTGGAGCAGGGGGAACATGGTGGGGTATTCCAGCCTCCTCTCTCCCTGGGCTCACTGCCCACCAGCCTGCCTGCTCCTGACATTATTATAAAGAAGGTTTGGGATGCACAGGGGTGGTTATTGTATCAAATCAGCTAATTGGGGAATTGCTGAGAAAAATGGTCTTTTTGGAAACTTTCTCCTGGGTGTTCATGCTGCATTTCATACCTGTGAAGCTGGCAAAGAGCTGCTGAGGCTGCTTCTCATCTTTGGGCACATTTGGCCTTTGCATTTCCTTGTCACCATTTAACTCCATGGATCTCATGGCATCATAGAATGGTTTGGGTTGGAAGGAACCTTAGAGATCAGCTAGCTCCAACCCCCCCTTCCCTCCCATGGGCAAGGAGACCACTCACTACCCAGGGTTGCTCAAGGCCCATCAAACCTGACCAACTCATTTTATGGCCAACTTTTCACTTTTGCTTTGTGTTCCAGGGCTGTGAGTGTGTGGGAACACCTGGGAAGGCCCTGTGCCCCTGCAGCCAGCACCTGCCGTGCAGCTCGGGCTCCCTGGCAGCACAGCCACCTCTCCTGCTCCTCGTGTGACCCACAGCCTGCTCTGATGAACCCTTTCAATGCAGGGGGATGAACCTGGGAGTGACCCCGGGGTCTGTTGGCACCTGGGCACGGGTGGGATGTGGCACCCTGTGAGTCCCAGGGGCCCTGGGGTGCCCTGGGCTGGCTGGAGCAGGGAGCACAGCCCCAGCCCTCACAAAGCTGGTGGTGTGGCACAAGTGCTGCTGCCTCAGCATCTGCTCCATCCCTGGCTCCAGCTGCTGCTCGGGGGTGTGTGTTTGCCCATCACTTCTGATCAGAGTGGAATGACACCTTGGAAGCGTGCAGCTCTCCCACAAGGGCTCTTTGGGAAGCTGAGCACCTCCAGGCCCTTGGTGGGAGCTCTTGAGCTCCTCACAACCCCATCTGCTCTTGGTTATCCTCTATTGTGCTTTGGGCTCTGTCCTTCTGCTGCACACCTGGCCCCAGGCTCTGCATCTCTGCTGGCTCACACATATCCCTCCCTTCTGTCCAGGCACAGCTCCCCAGCAGCAACAGCTTTAATATTTCCAGGCAAGGGTAGCACAGACTCATCTAACTCTAGGTGTTTCATTACTCCAATTGCACTGGGGAAATATGATGTTTAATGGCTTTGTGTCACTTGATCTAACAGGCCCCTCTAGGGCCATGTAACATGACCTATAGAAATAGTGTTGAATTTGCAGCCTGTTAAATTTTTTTCTTGTCCTGCCAGGACTTGCTCCCTCCCGTTGCTCCCCAGCTCCACGGTGCTGCCCTGGTGGGGAGGATGGAGCCATTCTGGCAATATGAGCTACTGGCTCTCTCCTCCTTCTCCTCTCTGACTGTCAGATGAGACAGAGTAGAAAATTACATGTCTGCTTTCCACAAGCAGCTACAAGTCATTGAAATGCCATAAAAACCAGCTTGTGATACTCTGCTTTTCAGCTTGTCTTATTTGCTTGTTTACTCACTAATTTTTTTAGCTTCAGCAACTTGTAATGGAATATTGGTTATTAGCAGGAATTAGCAGGATTTGGCTGCTTAGCTTTCCAGAGTAGGCTCATTTGCTTTTGTTCATATTATGTGCAAATATGAAATCTGAATTTAAACAACAAAAAGTTCTATAGAAATATTGGCAGCATATTCCAGTCATGAGGACCATTTTCCTTGTTCCTTCCCTACACTGTCAGGTGCTTTGGAACTACTCATCCTTTGAAACATCCTTGATTTCATTTACCTTTCTTGCTCTAGGTCCTTTGCTCCCTGTAATTAGTAGATGTCTTGAGCCCACATTCGTGGAGGACACTGTCAGAAGAATTCTCTGTGGTGTGTGCTGATTGACATTTCAAGTGCCCAGTTTCTTCTCTCTGCCCTCAGAGTACATTACTCCTGTGAAAGGCACTAATTATGGCTTGAGACCAGCTCCTGTTGGTGCCTCAGAGCTGAGAAGGGAGATTCACCTGGAGTGGGCGAGGGTGGAGCAGTTCCAAGGCTGCTGGTTCCTCTGTCACTGTGGGTGGTGCCTACCTGGGAAAGCCATCCCTCACAAAGGAGGGAGTTCTGCCCCTCTCTGCCCTTGGCCCTGTAGTATCCTCCTTTTCTCTCCATAAATGTGTCCTCTCCTCTACCTTTTGGACAAGGTGTGTGGCATTACAGGTGCTCTCCAGTACAGGGCTTTGGGTTCTACCCCCATTCACAGCCCAAGACAGCACAGGCACCTTTCCACACTCTTCACTTTCCATTTTATGCTACTGGGAACAGGTCTTTGATGTGAACTTCTTTTCCAAATGCACTGTAGAAACAATGATTTCAGGAACACAGAAAACATGATGGGTGTGTTAATCCTGCAATGCAGAATGCTGGTGGGTTCAGTAAGGAAAATTATAAAAACTACAAAAAATGGTTCAGGTAAAAATGACGGAGTTCTCTTGGTAGCATTACATATTCTTCACAGATTTGTATGCTATTTATAGTAATATATTTGGCAATCCAGACTGAATACATTCTCCTTGCAACCTTCAGATTTGGAGGTGGTAAAACAAGGGTATCTGCATGTCTGTGTGCAGCTGTACCTTGAGTGCTGAGATTGTGTTTTTGTGTGGGGTTCTTGATCTTGTTTTAAGGGAAAAAAGCTTTTGGGTTTAGTTTGGCTTTGTGCAGGTCAAAGATGCAATTTCTCTCTGACTTTGCAGTCTGTAAAACATAGGTCTCATTTTTTTTGCTTCTGTAGTGGCTTTGGGACCACCACCCCTTTTTCAATCTCTCCTCAGCTTTGCTCCTGGAGGTGTGTTCTGATGATCTGTGGGCAAGCAAAGGCACTTTTCCTCTGACTGAGGCAAATGTGGCTCTGAGAGTGAGAGAGTGCCTTTGCTTCCACTATTGCTGCAAGGTTTTCCACCTGCTACAGACATGCTCCTCTGCCACCTCCAATTCTGGCAGATTAAAGATTTCATGTGTTCTTAGGAGCACCTTTGCTATCAAGAGCAAAAGGGATTCATGGTTCTAAGTCATTTAGAAGCGTAGAAAAATTCCATCCTGAATGAGATCTAGATTATTTGTAAGATTATGACAGTAGCATAAGTAAATAACAAAGAAGACCTAGGAGAGAAAAGAGTCTGTGCCAGCCCCTGCCAAACTGATCTATATGAAGAAAAGACAATCTCTTCTGTATCATACACATCGTTCTGAAAATTCCTACACAGTTTCTTCTTTGATAATAATAAACCTTTTCACCCAATATATTTCTCAAGGCTGTGGCCTAGTTATAAGCTTCAGACTATAATGAGGTACAAATCTGGTGCTGGACTCCTGATCCAGTCTGTTGTCAGCCATCACTCAAGCCCTGATTTCTCCCTTGAATCAAAAATGTGCAGTTCCCTCCTGCTTCCTTTTGGCACGCTCTGCACATTTCCTCTCATTTTCTGGCTCTCTTGAGCTTTAGGAGTATGCTGGGAAATAATAAGAGAAAAGATAAAGAGTTGATTTAATGCTTAGCAAATATTGGAAGGGTGTTTGTACATGTGATTAGAATTTATTTGTTCTGTTCTTAGGTAGTGGAGGAGGGTTTGATGTAATAGCTAAGAACATACATGGCAGAAGTTGCTGAGGAAGGCTTTTCAATGGTGACAGCTATGAATTTAAAATTAGCAACTGCAAGCCACACCTAAAGAATCCTATATAGAGTGGAGAGGGATTTCTCAGCAGTGTGGATACAGCTACAATCAATAGGCACCCATGGCAGGTGGCTGCAAGGAATTTGATGTGTTCCAGAAATTTCCAAGGAAATGCAATGGTGAGATAGGTTTGGGAAAGGTAGAAGAGATTATCTAGCAAATTAAAAAGTCTTCTTCTTCTCTTAATTGGCATCAGGCCCCTATTCTTCTTGGGCTGGGGAGCAGCTGGGTGGTCACAGATCCATAACACTGAGTTCTGTTTTGGGCCAGTGGCTTCTGAAGCATCTCCTGGGCTCGTAAGTGAGTGTGATACAGGGAATGTGGAAATGCTGAGCTGCTCTGGTGTCCAAACTGTGGTGTGGGGGTGTGACAAGAATGTTCTGAAGAAAAGAACTCATTAGTCTGCAATGAACAGAAGGCAAAGGCAAAGAAGAAAGGGAGGAAGTCAAGGGTGATGGGAGCTGGAAAGGGAATAAAACCCTGGGCGTTTCGAATAAGGAGAAGAGGAAGAAGAAGGAGATCCCTGTTTGAACAGACAGTCTTGTAAGGAAGTGATATAAAAATAAACTTAATTTGCTTCCTAACATGACATTTCAGCAACATGAGGTTGGAATAAATCCTGAAATGGTTTATTGCAGAGAATATAGAGTAGAGCTCAATCAAATTGTTTGTGTATGAAGAATGAAAGAATATGTAGGAAAATGGAGTTGTATTGCAGAAAAAAGTCTGTTGCAGAAGGAAAATAGACATGTGGTTCCAGTTCAGCAGAAGCTGTAAATGATGCTTTCATCTTTTTCTGCTGAACATGAGGGGAGTTTGTTATGAGCAGGCAGCAAAGAGGGTGCAGAGTCAGAGCTCAGAGCAGCTGGAAACTGAGGGATTGGATGGATAAAGGGAGTGGGGATGCCCAAGGGACAGAGCCACCCCTTGCTGGCTTCCCTAGGTACAAAGCAGCTGTGGCCCATGAGTCAGCTCCAGCATCTTCCAGGATGAGCTCTTAGTGATTCTGAAGGGAAATGAGAGCAAGTAACACTCCACAGTCCAACAAATTGAAATATTGAAAACATACCTAAGTTGGCTATCAAATAAGAACCTCAATAGCTTTTAAAATGTTTTGTTGTTTTTGGTTTTGATGGCAATGAGAGCAACAGCATCAGAGAAATTGATGGAACACATCTGAAGTGAGACATTGCTGGCAAAGTACAGTGGTTGGGGTTTTTTTAAAGATTTATGGATGGTAGGTAAAAACCAAAAGAAAGAGAAAGCATAGTAAGCCAAATGAACTGTCAGAGCTAAAAAGTGTCGTCATTCTGGAAGCAGCTAAAAAAAAGTCAATAGAAGACAATTGACTTTAGATAAATTGTCAAAAAATGTCAGCACTTGAGGCTCAGAGTAAGGCCTCTTGACAGTGGAAACTTATCATTTTCCTTGATAAAAGTCTGTTAAGATTATTAGGAATGCATTGATAAGAAGTTTATAGAGCAGCTTTGAAAATAAATGATGAAAGGAAGACGACAAAGAGCAGCTCTGCCAGAGGTAGGAGAGCAAGTGTTCTGTAGCAGAATGACCTCTGCTAGAGACAGAAAAATGGAAAGCAAAGATAAGAAATACATTTTTCTTGATATCTAATTTTTTATGATCCCAAAATACTTTGATATGGAATGCTAAAGAAATTTCTTATAGAACTGTAATTCCCTGAACCATAGTGACCACTATGAAGATTGAGATGTACAAGTGGCTGCTGTGATAGCAAGATTGCTTTTACCTCCAGAGACTCATTCCATGATCTTTGCTTATAAAAATGGATGTTTACTCATGGGAATTGTCCATTTTCTCTTTGCTCTTTTCCATGAAAAATGGGGGGAGAAAACCAGATTTTTACAATACTTTCATTGGAGCAGCCTGGGGTGCTCCAAGACTGAGACCCAGCAGCAGGAAGGAATTCCACCCAGGAGGAATGCTGGGTGGCCCAGGTTTGTGAGGCTGTGAGTTGGGACACACAACAAATCAGAGCCCTTTTTAATTCTTCAGAAATCAATTCTGGGAGAATGCCCTTAAGGATTCACTGCTCCTGCCCAGCAGTGCTGAAGGCAAGGTGTTGATGCTGAAATAGTCCAGACATTTCTGTGGATGCTGTGAATCCATTGGGCTGAGGGAGAAAGGGTTGAAACAATTGTTCTGCTTTGAAAAGCAAGTCCAGAGTTATGGAAAGGATATAATTACTCTTAACCCAGTCCCTGAGCTTGAGCAGCAGCAGGAAGACTCTTTACAGACAGGTGACTCCCAGAGACAGAGTGCTAACCTGGGACTGCCCGTGCCCATCACCTGCTGACTCCTGGGACCCACACTTCCTTGGGTTCCACTTCCTTGATGCCAATAAAGGGGGATGTGGAGTTTCCTCTGTGCTCATGTGAAGGAGATTTGCAGGCAGAGTGAAATACTGTGGTTGAAGGACTCTATCTTGATGTGATTTATTTAACTCATGAAAAATGTAAGAAGATTGAATTATATTGGCACCATATATCATAGTGCTGGGTGAAAAATTAAGATATATTAGTGGAATTTAAGTGACTAGTTTATCACTGAATTTGCATTATGATTAACCCAGCTGTCTCTGCAGTGTGCTCTGCCCTGGGCATGGGCAAGAAACAGCTGGCAGGATGTCCAAGTGCTTTAGGAACTCTAGAACACAATAAAACACACAGAGGTGTGTGGCTATTATGGAGTCACGTCTTAATCTGCATTTTTGATGATATCAAAACTTGATAGAGCGGCAGGAGAAAATTGTGGGGGAGGATTTGCACCAAGGAGGAGGCATTAGTGAAACTCACAGGGTTTTGTTCAAGACTGAGGAAAAAAAGTGAGGCAAATTGCAGGACAATGGGAAATTTAAAGTGTATTCTCTGAAATACTGTAATTTGTCAGTACCAGCAGAAGCAGAGAGACAATTCCAGTAATCAGAAAGAGAGGAAAAATTCTTAAGAAACCACAAAGAATCCTATTCATGCAAAGATTTTTTGCTTATTAAAAGAAATCAGGGAAGAACAGCAAAGTAGCTAAAGAAAACTGTAGTTAAGGTGATTTTCTAATCTTAATTTTCAGTTATATATGTTATTCTTTTCCTAAACACTTTCAGGTCCATCTTCTAAAGAGTAATAATATTAAATTAAAATAATCAGAATTGAATCTCATTCTAGGAGTATTTAATACTTTTATACTAGAATTTTTGAGCAGCACAGATTTTAATTCTCAATTTGAACCTTCAAAACCAAATGAAATTTGTAATTTACTAGCACAGTTTATTTTCTCTACTTTTGACATCATCCCTTCTGCAATGTTTGAGTCAGTGGTGCCAATTTTAGGTTAAAATGCAGAGTAAAATGGTGGCTAAATGGTGCAGTGCCCATTGAAATATGGCTGGATGGTGCTGGGCTTCCCCTCCCTGGGCTCCTCACAGGTGCTCACACTGCACAGCGTTGAGAGTTCTTGAAAATGTCATGTAAGATGCAACTGCACAAATTACCAATTCAAAGGTTATGGATAGAAAAGTGCTGTCCAAGGGAAAACGACATCATGTTTAAAATCTAGACTGACTAAGTGGCTTAAGAGGGCAAAATTTAATTAAATGCCTGGAGCCAGCCTGAACTGTTGGGAAATAAATCTAAATTAAATATGATTACAAAGTGATCTAATAGAATGAGATAAGTTATAAATAAATTAGACATAGCTTGTGCGACAGAAACAAATCAACAGAAAGTCCTTGGGTGTATATCAGTCCTGGTACATTTTTATGACACAAATCAAAATAGGATGGGAATTCCTGACTGTACAGCAGAAAGGAGCCTATAAACATGATTGACAAATCTGCCAACAAAAGTTGAGTCCATGGGGGGTGAAGATGGATCATGCAGCAGTTTCTGTGTAACATGCTCTTGGTTGCTGAGAGGTTATGAATTATTACAAAAAGCCTGGGTTGCTGCTCTGCTTTTTTTTAATAGCAGAAAAGGTGGCAGATTTAAATGGAGAACTCCTGATACAGAAATTAAATGCCATTCCCAGGGCACACTTAATGGTTTTACCTTACTTTCTGCCAGCAAAACATGGCTTGTGACTGCAAAAATAAGCCAGGGAAATTGTCTACTAGATTGGAATACTCTCTGTGGTTAATCCAGGTCACAATTAACAGAGTAATCCAAGGATTTGATCATTGATAAAAAAACCCATTTGCTGCATGATTTTGTGTTGCAAAAAGCAAACTGCAATTAACTTGTAGCATTTGCTTGAGATGAGCCAATAAATAAATTAAGATGAGGTTGGCCGCTTAGCAAATTGTATCAACAAAAAGACAAACCAAATCAAAAGGCACCTCAACAGTGGCAAATATCAATGTTTTAACAGCTGGCAGGAGCCAGCTTCTCCCCAATTAAAACAGCTTCAAAGAGAATGCCTAGATTTCTATTATGAGAGAAATAACCTTAGAAAAAGGAAATGTGTACAAACACAGCAAATCTTGTTGTTCAGCCTATTGCCCTCTGAATATTTGCGTGTTAATTATGATTTCTCTTGGCACAGTGGCGCACAGCAGGTTCAGGGGAGAGAAGCATATAAAGAGCAGACCCAAGAGAAAAAGAGCCAGTGTAAACAAATGTTTGTAATCTGACTAAATCAATGTGTTTTTTTAAGGAAAATGTGACCAGGAGTGTCAGGAGGCAGGTGAGGCTGCCTGTGGGACCAGGGAGTGCAACTGTCCCATTTTGGATGGCAAAATGAGAGTTTGGAGGTATCAGATCACTTACTCCTGAGCAGATGCCAGGATCAAAAAACACCCAGCATTTTTTGCTGAACTCTCTTGGGAGGCTTTGGGGGAAGCCCAGGGCAGGGTAGCCTGGAGTGCTGTGTGCTTTGAAGTAAATCCTTCTGTGGCAGGAGCTGGGGAGCTGTGGGGCTCCAGGCTCTCTCTTTGGTGGTACCACGTGTGCTGTGCAATGGCAGAGAGGGTCTTGTTCTCTACCTACAAAAGGAAACAAAAATCTTTCTGATGTAAAGAATACATCTGTTTCAAAGCTAGAAGGAAAAGAATAACCCCTTTTTTCTGGTCTGCAAGTGTCACATTGCCTGTGGGAATGTTTACCATGGTCCCTGGGGCAGTGTAGGGTTGCCTGTTGTGTTCTTTCCACCCCCAACACCCACATTTGTGTGGCTGCTCAGCCTGGGCAGTACAGCACAGATACAGCTACACTCCACCTTTATCTCTACATGTCAGTGTAAGAGAGGTCGGGTTTCTCATGAGATCGTGGTTCTTCCTGCCTGCATTTCATTAGTTGTTCACAGAACCTATTGCAGAGACTGATGATCAGCAAAATAAGGCTGTCAACTCCCCCTAAGCTGCCTCTTTCTTTTGGGTAAAAGCACAATGTTGCCTTTTATTTTCTAGTCCTTATCTTGCTTTTTTAGTACAGTGTGAACTGATGCTGGCATGGAAAACATGACAGTTCCCTGAATCAGCAGTCATAGGTTTTAGAATGAATAGGGCTTCTGTGGGAAATTTATTAGGTTTAGGAACAGAATTACAATGGTGGTGGATAAAGTTGAGAGGAATATAACCTTGAGGAAAGAAAATGAAGCAGTCTGCTTCCCAGTCCTCTGCCTGTTTTTCAAACTGACTCTGTACAAACTCAAACAACTATTTCCCAACCATCCTCTTAATTACTATTATAATCATCATCATCATCATCATAATTGCTCTTATTATTGAGATATTTCTGCATTTTTCTCTGCCACCCCCATGCCCTCAACAACAGGGTGTGCTTTTATGGCAATGTTGCAGGAGAAATGTCTGTAGCTGCCTTTAATGGAAGAGAGAAGTGAGATGAGCATTTTTAAATGGGAGTTGTAACTTGGGGTCCTCTGCAGGAGGGCATGCAGGGGAGCAGACAATCAGCAATTGCTTCCCTTCCCTGCCAGCATGGGACTTTGATCTCATCAGGAAAAATGTCTTTTGAGAAAAGGCTTCACAAATCACACCCCTATCACATTAAGTAGGTTGTAGCCTCAGGACCAGAATTTGTCCAGTGAGTGTGACTTGATCTGTACTTTCCTTGCACAGCTGCTCTAATTTTAAACACCAGTCTGAGCCCTGGGTAGGTCGGAGCTGCTTTGCTGGGGGTTGAGCTCAGGCCATGTGGCTGAGCATGGCAGAGGAACATGCAGGAGCTGCAGGGGACAGGCAGAAGTGACCCCAGGCACCGCTCTGTAGGTGCAGCCCCCCTGTGGATGTAACCCTGCTCTCTCTGCTCTGTGGAACTGGCAGAGCAAACACTGTCCATAGCTCCTTCCCCTGAGAAACGCAGCCTCTTTCCCCGTGCCAGTGTCCCTAACTGGGCTGCAGTGTGTGGGTTTGGGGGGCTCAGCTGGAAGTGGGAGCTGTGCTCTGGTGGGTGCTGGCAGAGGCACAGCCTCTCCTCTGGGGGCTGCTGGTGCTGGGCTGGCTTTGGAGCTGGGGGGGAACATTTGCGGGGCTGTTGGATTAATCCTCATTTACATGCACACCCGAGGAGGGAAAACACAGAGCTGGCACAAACGCTGTCAATACCAACTACTGCACACAAACATTTGCCAAGCCACCACAGGGACCTTTTTATTGCTTTGCTATTGGAATCCCTTTGCCAGCCTTTTTTGTTAATGGCATTTCCATATATATATGGAAAAATGCAGTGCAAATACTCTGGGTCAGAGGTGCAGCTGACTTTGCCACCCTGCTTCATCTGAGGATTTGTCCTTGTGCACTAAGGTAGAGGGGACTTGTTCCTGTTCAAAAACTAGCAAAACACATTCATAATTAGATGTAAAATGAATTTATTTGCAAGACATTAGTCATCCTCACCATTTCAAGTAACTGATGTCATTGGTGAAGTTAACTCTCCTTAATTCACACACAGAGAAAAGTCAGGATAAGTAATTGTCTGTTGTTGGCATCTTAATTTTGGAGCTCAGTGCAATATATTTGGTTGCTTGTTTCATGGATCTAATCATTGCTTTATTTGATATCCCTACCCTAGCTGGTATTCATCCTGTAGTTTCATTAAAGAGCACAGGATATCAAGATAAATCAATCAGCCTTTTCTCTTCACCATGGGATAAGTTTTCTCCTGCAGGGGAGGGAGCTCTTTGTCACTTACTAAGCTTTGGCATCCCTTAGCTGCTGCTTTATTGCACCTTGGGTTGCTGCTGAGCTGCCCTTGCATGGACTGGCTGGGCTTGGGTTTAGAAGCTGCTGGACTTTGCAGAGCTGGTTTTATGAACGTGGTAATTCTGAAAGATCTTAGTCTTAGAAGTCTTTTCCAACTGAAACAATTTCTAAAGATTTCTAATGATTCTAAAGAGCTGCTGCATATATTGTCAGAAAAACCTGAGCTGCTGCCCTGCTGCCCTAAAAACTGTGCTCTGGTTGTGCCCCTAGCACTCCACAAACCAAAGGGGCTGGTGTGCCCTGAACTGGAGGGAGGATGCTCATTCCTCCTTCCTGCCATTGCCCAGCTCCTCGGGCCATGCTGGGCTTGGGCAGGGGTGGGCACGGGGCCCACAAGGGCTGTGGCCACTGGCATCACTCAGTGCTGGCCAGGGCTTGGCAACAACTCCAGCTTTGGGCTTGATTTCCATTTTTATTACTGCTGCACTTGGGAAAAATGAGGAAGTTAGTTATATCAGTGTTCATGTTCTTGTCCCCACTGTTAGCCATGACCCAACAGGCCACATTTTGCTGTTGCAGCACCCAAGTGAAATTGCATTTCTAAATAGGGAAACTCAGCTACAGAGTCTGCAAGGGGCTCTGCAGAGATGTAATAACTGCTTGTTCACCTGTCAAAGTGGAAAGGAAGTTTGGTTGTTGCTTTGAGCAAAATTTTTGCTGCTTCTGCGCCATGTTAGACTTGGATTCAATATTAAATAAATCAGAATTCATGAAAAAGGCTGCTCCTTTTCATGGCATTAAATGGATTTTGAATACTGCACTGAACTGACAAAAATGGCACTGAAGGCAATGGTTGCACAGACTGCAGACCTTTAAACTGCATTTAAAAAGGACTTAAATACATTCTAAAGTTGGCTTTCAAATATTTGTATATTTTCTTACCTCTTTCTGCCCCACTCTCCCTCTCCCCCCAGAAATAATGAATATGATTTCAAATATCCTGGGAAACTTTCAGCATAAGTGTATGTAAATTTTAAACCTGTTTAAAGAGATATTGTCAAATATATTTCTTTAAATAGCTTCCAACCTTTTTGTTTACTTCTCTTGTACAGTTTTTAAAAGTGCAGAAATAATCCTCCTTGACCCACTGAAACCTCTTCCCATTTATCAAACATAGATTTTTGTGTGTTTCCATTAGAGCTTGAAATTAGCAGAACTGTGCTGGTAATTAAAATACAAATGATCATAGCAGTAGCCTTTGTATATGTAGATCACTTCATATAAACATCAAGATAGTGATCTGTAGCTGTTACATCTCATTCGTATTTACACATAAAAAGAGAGGGGAAATTGTTTAATACAGTGAAATGTTTGCTTAGTGAAAATCCACCTCCCCTCTGCCTGGAGAGAGACGAGGCTCCTGGGATGGTCAGACCCTGGCTGGCTGCAGTTTGGAGCTGTATCTGGAAAGGGGCTGGTGGATGCTGGGCTCCTGGTGCTGTCAATCCATGGTGGGGTTCCTGCTGTGTGCAGAGCAGAAAAACCTTTCATTTCCAGCCAGAACATTTGTACCTGCCTTGCTCCTTCCCTGCTCTTGGCAGCACAAGAGGCTCTGCCCTGGCCAGGCACGGTAAGTTCTGCTGGTTTCTAAGGCAACCATCACCAGCACATCCATCTGGACACATTTCAGGAGGCAGAAGGAAATCAAACCCACACCCAAACCCCTCCTGCTTGTCCAGGTGTGAGTAACAGAAAACCATGTGACAGTGTGCAGACACTCACCTCTGTCACCTGAGCAGAGCGCTCCACAGGTGTGCCACCGTGTCCTGAAGATGCTCAGGGCTGGAGGCTGCAGTAAATATGCTGCAAATAGGCATTGCCAGATAAAAAACAAACCAAAATGAAGTTCTCAGGCATGTGGAAAGACAGATTGTTGCCATGCACTGAGACACTCCTGTCATGTCTCTGTGAACAGAGAGCAGCACCCTCTCTGTAACTGGGAAAAACTCATGATGGGATGGGGAACCAGAGCTGAGTTTTGTTGTTTGACTCTACTTTTTACAGAAGGCTGCAGATCTGGGGCTCACAGCCTGTGGGGGTGTGCATACGGTGTGTGAGTTACACCATCAAGGGTCATAGGAAATCATGAACTGCGTGAGATTAAGTTTGAAATCAGAAGGTTGAAATTTGAAGAATAATGTTTAAAAAAAATTCTCTTGAAAAACAATTCTCAAAACACTTGGACAGTGGAGGGTTTTAACTGAATTTAAGCTGAGGAGTTATGATCCCTGGATTGGCAACTGGAAACCTTATGTTAGAGGAGTAAATAATTTCTTGCTGTTTTTTCCAGGGTGCAGCAGAGGTGTGAACCACAAAGAAGTGCAGATGGCATTGCTTTGCAGGATTCCTGCTGAAGGTTTTAGGTGTGAGTCAGGTTGGGAATGAGGTTCACTCTGCTTCGGCAGATGACTGCAATGAGAAGCATTTATGTTTTGTGAATAAAAGCTTCAATGACCCAATGGCCTCATTAAAAATAAGAAGAATTTGCTTTACCAAAACAATCTTTATTCAAAATAGGTGAGCTAAGGTGACCTTCTGTCCTGATATTTTGCTTCATTTCTTTAGGAAGAAAGCATTGACTGCCTTTCACGGTGGGAGGTGAGCATGCATAAGCCTTCCCATGACTCTTAGAACAGCATGTTTTGGCCGGGGGGTGGGGAGGGGGGGGAAGGAAATAAAAAAATCTGTTGGGTGCGAGTGGTCTGCTGATTTCTTAGGCAGGCAGTGAGTTTCTCGGGTGGCTGTAAGCAGGAGGCTTTTACCCCTTTCCACGGTCTCTGTTGCTGGATGTGATGTGCCCTGAGGACACTGGGGGTGGCAGCCTTGCTCCGGGGCTGGGTCTGTGTCGCTGGGGAAGGTCACTGGCACCTCACCCAGGATCGATCGTACTGCTGTACCTTGCATAAAGGTTAAAGGAAAAGTTTTCTACCATATGAAGTGGGTATTGATTTCCTGAAGGCTACTGGGAATTGCACTATGGCTACACTTTCTTTTGCTGAGATAATGTCACTTTTTTTCCCTTTTCATTTTTATTAAGGGCCACAATGTCTCTTTACTCAAGCTCTCTGCAGTCTTTAGTAGTTAAGTGGTTGGCTTTCTGGTTTTGTGAGGGATTGAAATGAGAGTATGATTTTAATGTTCCCTGTTACACCACCCACCAGTTCCGTGTCTATAAAATTTCATTAACTTTAATGATACAATAAAGAAACTCCTAAGTGCAATAATGCAGCGATGATAGAAGAGGAGTAACTCAAAGCAACTCAGAGCACTCCTGTTGTTCCTGCACTCCACATGAGATCACGTCTTCAGTAGCTCAGAAAGCAAATGTGCAAGACTGGTTTGATTCATGTTGGTACCTCACAGACCAGTGTCACAGGGGGTGTGTGCAAACCTCCCTGTGCAGGGGTAAATTTGGCTTTCACTTGCTGTGGTGCCCTCTTCACTCCCAGCAGTGATGCTTGTGATTCAAAACTTCAGCTCAACAGGGCACAACTGCTGACTCCTTTTCCAGTACACAGTTTATTCAGCAGTCCAAAGCAGCTACAAAATTATTGCATGCTCTCAAATTCTTCTTGCAGGGAAGGTTTAGTTGTTACGGAAATTTAACACTTGATACAGCCTTGCCTTGAAATTGTCTTTCTCTGCCACAAAACAACCCCAGCTGTCCTTTTACCATCCTCTAAAGAAGATGATGATTTGTAATTTATTTTTGCAACAGAATTACTCACTCACTGTGAGTGGGGAGTACAATTTCGCAAGGCTGATTTAATTTGTTTTCTTGTTTCAAGAACAGATATAACCTTATATTTACAAAGTAATTCCATAGTCCTTCATGTATAATGCTTAGTCTGTGGAAGCTATTCATCATATAATTAAATTAATGGCTCCCCTTTAAAATTTATTGTAACAGGTAAAAAGTCCTCCAAATTTATGTAGTACTAAATACAGCTTTACCTAAATTGCAGGTGCTAGTTAAAGTGACCAATAGTTGTGCTACATTATAATTATGTGTTCTTTCTATTGCTTTTCTTTGAAATTAATTCAGGAGCATGAGTATTTAAGTAGACTGTTTTTTTCCATTCACTGGTGTGCTGAGGAGGGTGATATCTGAAACTGAGGATTAGAAAATAACAATTTTGCAACCCCCTGAAGTGCCCATGTCTGTCCTGCAATGCCCAAGTCTTTTGCCAAGCATTTAGAGCATTCAAAATAATGATAACGATTTTTCATTCATTTAGTGAAAGAGAGGGATAAAATAGAGAAGAGAAACTGAAGTGACCTTTTGTGGTAAGCAGAAATGTGCCAATATTGAAACACAATTATCTGAAGTGCCTGTGGGTACCAGCTTCCTGTTGATAACCCGTGGTGCTAATTACCTGCAAGAATTCAGGGCAGATATTTGTGACTTGAATTAATTGGTTCTCAGGAAAGACAGTGCCTGCAGAGGCTCTAGAGAGAAAATTTCAGAATTTCAAGATGGAAAAGGTGTTTGTGATGGCCATGGGGCCTTTTGGTTCTGGTTTCCAGCATTCTCCTCTACATGTGTGGCTGTGCCTCAGCCAGTCTGTGAGATGTGGTGTTTGATCACACCCCTTCAACCTTCCCAGAGATTAGAAATGTGGTTTGGTAGCTTCTCCACTTCTTTGTCCCCCTATAGCCTTGGAAACCTGTGGGGCAGAAGCAAGCTGGCCAGTTAATCAAAATACAATGTACTGAAAAGGTCAAAATAGTAGAGCAGACTCAATATATTTTTCCTAGAATGGGAGGCATTAATATTCTATGTCTTTATAGACCACAGTGTAATGTCAAGGACTGCAACATCAGAGCAGAAAATAGAAAAAAGGCAATGGATTCCCTTGACAAAGATTTTAATTAGAGTGAGTAATGATATAAAATTAACTAGTGGGTTTTATCATGTCTCATTTTGGAAGATACATGGAGTTCTGTGAAGTGGCTCAGAGGATATTTCGTTTTGCAAAAACCTGAGTGATTTGCACTGTGAATAAAGTCAGCAACTTTGCTTTTGGATAAAAATGTGCTGAAATGCCCACTGATGGTACTGAAGGCAGGATAGCATCACTTCTGGGGTATGAGGTGCCCGTGGCAATTCTCTGCCTAAGCCTTCCTGCTCATCTTCCACAGCTGAGTTAATTTGCACATATCCTGGTGGAGAAGTAAATTGGTGTTACATTTTAAAAGGGATTAGGTGGGATCAGGTTTTTCAAAGAGCTTTGTGCCCATCAGGGTGTTAAAAAGCCAGCAAACTTTTGTGAGGGCTTGAGTCCTGCTGCCTTGAGCATCTGGTCATGGAGAGCCCCAGAAGATGATGCATAATCCAGGGAATTTTTGCAAAGTTAATCTTTACTGCTGCACTGAAAAAGCAGCTTGGTCGCTTTCACACGGCTGCTGAGCCATTGAAGACGTGCTTTAAGCTTCAGAAATGCTCTGCTACGCCCAGCTCAGCCCCCGTGAGGGCAGCTGATGTCCATACACAGTGACAGCAGAACGAGGGCACCTAATTAGGGACCTCCATCTGCTTAGTTAATGCAACCTGAGCATCTCCTGATAGTCCCAGTCACACACCACCCAAAGCTGAGGGTGTGCTGACACAGTTGTTCTGACCTGTGATGCTTTTAAAAAGGTGCATTTTGGCCCCTGCTGCCCACTGAAGCCCCTGTCCCCTCGCTGGGTGCAGCTGGGAGAGCAGCACTCGGGCAGGCATTGACCTTTTCTTCTGCCCTGGTGACAGATGTTCCTCACAGACATGTCAAAATGTGTTCTTTCTACTCCCTCTCTCCTTTTCAGGGTGTCTTTTTATTGATTAGTACAGGCAGGTAAATCTGAGCCTAAAGTAATTACCTTCTCTTTGTTTTATAAGGTCCCTGGGCCCGATATATTTTAATGACTTTCCTCCCCTTTAATGGATATCAAATGACTCTTCATGACATCCATCATTTCTCCTCAGTGACCCTGTTGGCTGGTTACAGCTGGTTCAGACAATTCTGGGCAAACAGGCCTTTTAAAGATAATTAACATTCAAAAAGGTCAGTTACCCTTGCAGGCCTGCATGCTGATGTTCAGTTGTGAGTAAGAGAGTTTAGCTGCCCTTTATTATAAACACCCAACTGAAAATCCTTAGTAGAGCCAAATCCATTTGTAATAATCCCACACAGGTCTGGCTTTCTCCTCACAGCATATGAATATTGAGCTTTTAATTTTTTCCAATTCTTTCTACCAACAAAGGGCTCAGCTATATCAATTCCTAGCAAATTTTTACAAATATCATCTTCTCCTGCTGCCTCCTACCTGCCTACTCCAACACTCACATCCTCAGAAAAATATTTGGACTTCTTTATTCTCCAACAGCATTGATGAATGAACTTAGAGCTGTAGGAACTCTAACCTAAGAATCCACTCCCTTGTTTATCTTGGAATACTTCCATGCTCCTTTCTCCAGGAAAAACGCTTTGGACCTGAACATTTATCTATATTTATATACCTACACATGCACATGAATATATAGGCATGAGGAGAAGCTTTAGATCTGTAAGGTGATGGGTGCTGTCCCGAACTGGAACCATTGCAAGGGGAGTTCTATGAGATCTTGTGATACAGAATGTCCAGCAGAATGTGTTTGAGCAATTGCAGGGCCTGGAGATGGTGACCAGCTGGCAGGGTAGTTTTGCAGACACTGAATATTCTGGCTGAAGGAAATAGCTTGGTCTTTTTGTTTCTAAATGGAATTGAGGCAGATAAGGATTTAACCCAAATTGCCGAGGTGAAAGAGTCCCAGGGCTGACTGTATGGACAAAGCAGCTTTCCCAGAGAGTAACTGCTTACACAATTACACATCTGACCCAAATAAAACTGCCCATTAGGACCTGAAAATGGAACCACTTTCTGAATGCACATCCTCCTACAAACTGCAACTAAACTGGAATTTTTCTTTCTTGAGAAAGCTGTGTCTGAAAACATAGGGTTTTTTTTGCTCTTGCTGCAAGAGTAGTTCATTAACAAGAGTTTCTGTGCTTTATTATTTCAGCATTACATGTTTATCTGCCAGGTGCTTGTCAAATCAGGCTGCTCTGTGGACAAGACAAGCAAGGGGAGAATATAATTGTTAGCAAGGGAGACAGGTTCTGGCCAGCACTTCAGTGTCAGCACGTCTGCCTTATCCTGGATTTTCTTACTTTTCAGCCTGTGCTTCTCCTTGCACAAAACTCTTTAGCTCTCATGATTCTCCATCCAGGGCTTGCATGGCCATTATCATGATGGTTGATGTCTAAGTTTCTGTTGGATGGTTAATGTGCAAGCTCACCTGATAAAATGAAGAATTTAAAGGTTTTTGACCAAAACATGGCTTTTATCTCTTCTACTCTTACCACTTCTGAGAAGAGCCAGTCCTGGCCCCACCACAGGGGCCAGATGGATGCCCAGCATGGCTTTGGGAACTCCTCCAGTAATTTGTGGAGAAGCTTTGTCTCTGCAGGGGCTGCTTGTCTTGTCAGCTCACAGGGGGGATCATTTTGGGGCATTCAGAGGATCCCAGCTGTTCTGACCAGTGAGGGCTGGTCATTTGAGAAAGAGATGTGGAATTTGCTTTATTTCTCAGACTCAACAAACCCATGAGAACATAAATTCCCAGCCTGTTTATTCAGGCTGTCTTTATTTAACTACAGCTACAGGTAATCATCAAAGCTGTTCCAATTGCACTGGTGACTTTGGGACAGTCACTGCCAGCACCAGCCTGGACACTGTTGGACAATATGTTACAGCAGGAGTAGGTGTCAGTTCTCCTCTGCCATCACTGCTGATGGTTATTTCTGTCTTTTGGAAGTCTCCTTCCCACTGATGGCTGATCAATGAGCTTGGCCTCACTCCAAAAGGAGTTGTAGGTCAGTAGTAAAACTGCAACAATTAGTGAGTTTGCCTTTTGCGCCAAGTATTGCAGCATATTTCCCCACCTCCTCCCCAAATAGTCTGCTTATTGAATTGTTACTTTTTCTTGACACTAACAGATGGTTCCTAGTGGCTGGCATCTGCAATATTTGGGAACAGATTGATGAAATTGATAATGACCGGTTTCTGCAACAGATGGCTTATAGACAGATTTGGGTGTAAACTGACAATGTTACATCTAAAGAGAAGTTTCCAATGAACCCACACATTACAGCTATGATTACAACATTATTTAGAGCCTGAAAAATGAACCTAAGCTTAGCAGGAGCGCTATATAATGTCTAAGACAAAGGTTAAGAAAGATTGATTAGACAATTAGCATCTCTTTATTAGCCTTTCACCACATCTGCACAATGTTTTACATAAACATTCTCAGCCTAAAATTACAATGATGATGTTTTAATATTTATTTTGTAGATAGGCGAGAACTCAATTTAGTTTATAAAATAGAGTTGTCTCAGATTTGCAAACCCCATTTGACAGAGAATGATACGTAGAGAACAATAAACTGGCAAGAGTGAGCCCTGTGCCTGGTGGGGTGGAAGCACACGGGCTGCAGTTGTGAGCAGAGCACTCTGCAGCCTAGACAGCTCTGGAGCATGGCTGTGGCTGCAGAATTGTGTTTTTGTGTTGGTCCTTTGCAGGAACCTGCCGGGTTCTCCACAGCCCTTCACAGCAGCTGTGGTGTGTGTCCTCCCCTCACCTGGATAGCAAATGCAAGAATATCCTTGTGGCGTGTGGTGACATCACTTCAACAAGGACTTTGTGGCTTCCACAGCATGAGAGGAGTTCAGGTTTGCAGCACCCTGGCAGCTGAAGGCATCTTGGATGTCTCCTGGTGCCTGCTGAGCCCTCTGACATCTCTGGGGCAGGCTGGCTGTGCTGCTGGGTTTGATGGTGTCACTGCTGTGTCAGAGCAGAAGCTCTCAGGCTGTTGGCTCAGACAGCTGCCAAAGCAGGGTTCAGAGACCCCAAGGTAGGGCTGGAGGCAGAGGAGTGTTGCTGTGCTGCTGAGCAGAGCTCCAGGGCTCCGTGTGCTGGGGCTCTGATCTTACCAGCGTCTGCAATGCTTCAAGGGAGACATGCAGCAGAAGGGGAGTGCCCAGCACACCTTTACTTCTCTTGGGTAATTTTTTTCCCTTCTGATGCATTGCTTTATTCTCCTCAAAACTGCTGAGGCCTTTGAAATCCTCCCTGTGTGATGTTGCCGATCATTCCAAGAACTCACTGGCACATCTCAGCCAGCACTTGCCACCTCCTGGAGAGGTTTTACAGTGAGAGGCCACCTCTGTGGCTCTTCTTCAGAGCTGGGGCACTTTTGCTTCATCCAAGCACTGAAGGGTGATGGCCCCCCTCTGGTGAAGCCCAGGGCGTGGGGGCAGTGTGTCCTTTGAGTTGGCAGAGTGTCTCTGGAGTAAAGGCTGCAGCAGCTCAGGTTCATCCATTGCAGGCTCTCAGCCCATCAGGACCCCCCTGGCATGAGGGACATTAAGCAAGAGTTGTGTGAGGACTTGGCCTTGCTTGGCACTGGGTCCTCCTGCCTTGATCAAGGACTCCTGACACTGTGAAACAAATTATTCAAAGCTTGCCTGGACACCTTAATTTGTGCCAAAGCTCTCAGAGGTGAGCTGTGCTGGAGCTGTGAGATGGGCAGTGAAGATATATGGGGTGTGCACTCCTGATAAATTCACCTGCCTAAAAATCTCCTGCTGGGGTTACCTACCTTGGGTAGCCAGTGCTCTCTAGGAGGAGTGTAATTCCATCTTCACTGATTAAGCTGTAGGTTGCTGGGTTGTTTTTCTAGCAGTGAGATACCACAGAGGATGGCACCACATGAGAATCCAGCTTTTTGCTGCTACAATTGACATCATGGGACAGTTTTGTTTGTTCCCAGCAAAGGTATTTTTAAAACCAGGTACTCTTCCTGTAGGCAAAGCTGGAACAGTTTAACTAAAATGAGTGTAAAAACAAGGAAAAATGGAGCGAAACCCCTTAGGGAAGAGCAGTTCAACTGAAAATAGTTCTCTGGTTGACTTAAACAAACAAACTTTAAAACTGGGCTGCATTAATTTAATCTGGAACTGCATGTTTTATTGGTGTCTTACAATGCAGAAGTGCAGTTAGGTGAGCTCTTTGAGCTCTCTGCCCTGCAGAACTGCATGTCTGTACTATTTCTCTCAGTAGCTTTTTAAAATTTATTTTGTTCCTTCTTATTTTACTTCCTTTTAAAATAATAAAAAAACCTGGTTTGTTTTAAACAGCTGCAGGAGTACAGGTGTCTATGGACAGTGCCAGGGTGTCACAGCAGTAACAGCTTCAATCATCTTCACCTTTTTTCCAAGTGGCAATTTCTCAGAGCTTTTTGTAAAATATTCCAGCTCTGGTTCTGACACAGATGTTGTGATTGGCATGCAGTTTCCATTGGGTTTGAGTAAATGTGGCTTTTGGATATCAACCTGGAATTGCATTGGCAAACACAGAACTGAATTTGGCTGCAACTATTTGCATCTAGTATCAGATTGTGGAAAATAGTTTCCACAAAATTGAAGTGAAATATTAAAATTCTTGAAGCTCTTGAATCCTTTTTGTTCTTATTTTCTTTCTCTGATATGAAGTTCCTCAGATGTGGAAAAACAACACTCATGTACAATACAAATGTATCCAAACAGTGAGGTTAGTTTATTTACATAAATGCTGTTTTCCCTGCCTCCCTGAGATTATTTTCGGTGCAAATCACTGTTGCTTGAATGTGCAGTGCCTATAATGACTCAAAAACTATTATGGCTTCTGCTCTGAGGGATGATCAGCTTCTGTAGCAATGCCCAGAGAAATGTTCTGCTTCCTAATTGTTGCTCAAGTCAGCTAATTTCTCTTTTTCCCCAGTGCCAGGTGAAATGAGGCGTTCCTGCCTGGGTTTTTATTTATCTGCCTGGAGTAGGCAGCCTGGGGCCATGGGAGGGGTTGGTGTGAGGAAAGGGACCCTCAGCCCTTCTCAGCTCAGGGATGTCCCTGCCACCTCTGCCCCAGCTCTGGGGACATCGGGGTGACCCCTCTGTGGGGAGAAAGGCTGGAGACATTTCTGCTCCTGTCTGCTCAGATCTCAGCCTGGCTTTGGGCCTGGAGGCCCCTTCAGGTCTGGGTCCTTCCTGAGAATGAGAAGGTTCCATCCTGGGACTGTTTAATTCCTGTTATTTTGCTTTCTCAGGAGTTCTGACCTCCCACACCCTCAGGGAAGTGTTTTCAGCACCCACCAACTCTTGGTGGAGTTGGCAGGGACCTGTTCCTGGCACTGAAGATAAATCTCTTGCCAGTCTACCATTTTTTGATCAGGATTTAAGGAAGCCTTGACTTATCTCAGCTACCCCACATCTCAGTGTCTCCCTGTTATTGACCAGCACAGCCATTCTGGTGGGATGTCCCACATGATCACATTATGAGGCAGCTTATTCTCTAGTTTGATGAAAGAAAAATAATTCAGCACCAGGAAAAACTTAAAACCAGCTAAGAGACTGAGTGTATATTTTTTTTTTCACTTGTAAAAACTGGAGGAGATATGTGAGATTTTACATCGTGCATGAGCCAATGATCTAATGTCTTTGCAGTACAGGATTAAACACTGACTCAGGTGTTCTTCCCATATTCTAAGTACCAGATTCTTCTTTCTGTCCTTATCAGATGACAGGCTCCCAAGCTGGGAAGCTCATGCCCAGAGGCAATGGGAAACTTGGGTTGATTTTCAGGAAGAATGAGAGAACTTCTCTCAGCAATCACCTCCTGCTGTAGAAATAAAGTTTAAAAAAAAAAAAAAAAGTTTGCCTGGGGCATCAGAGATGGTTGTAATGGTTTTGCACAGCTGGGCTTTTGAAAGAAAATATATAGAGGAAAAAAGGCTCATTTCAGGAAAATGTCACAAATAAGATGTTGGCTGAAAACTGCAGTTTGTGCCCAGAGTTTCTGGGCACTTTTTAGGTTGTTGGGTGGCCCCAGATCAATAGAAAATGGCACAAAGGTACAAGACAGAGATTCAGGTGAGGTTTTGGGTGGGTGCTCCCTCTCTCACATGTTCACACTCACTTCCATGTTCACACAGTATTAATGGAAGTTTGAACCACAGTAAAATATCAGCAAGAAAGAGCATAAAGTCTATCTGACACACAAGAAATTTGGGCTTAAATAAAAAAACCCCCAAACTTGAGGCATGCTGATGGAATGAATATTGAGCTGTGTTCTGGATTCCTAATAGACACTTTAAAAAGGATATATTAAAAGGGCAGCCAGTTCCTATTATTTTTAGCAGATTTCATGGTCTGCTTTCAGGCTATTGCAATGTATAACAAAAATAAAATATTCATTCTATTTTCCTGTTTGCTTTTTCTAACCTACTGGGTCCCCAGAGCACTGTGGAATTGAAGTGCATCTCTGATTGATAGCAGTGAGAAAGAAACTGAAAGTCAGTTTTAAATTGTTCTAAGTGCAAGGTTTATAATTTAAAAAATATACAGGTAAGGAGCATTGTTTCTTGTTAGTGAAGGAATTTATGGGTTCAATATGTAAATGGCAAGGAGCAGACCAGAGAAACAGAGCAGGTCTCAACAGAAAGTTCCCTTAGGTTTGGCTGCAGGCAGACCTTGGTCAGGCTTGGTAAAACCACTCTGGAAGAACTTGCAAAACCAAGGGGTTTAGGGATAAATCTCTTTTGGGAAAAGCCACTGTTGTACAATATATTTCACTGGGGCTGCTGCTGCAGCAGAAGTTCAAGAGCCACTGAAAAGGAACCAGCTTTTCTGTGTTTATGAGCCTTGCACTGATTTCTTTCCACCTCTTTCTTGGTCCAGAGATATTTCCTGGTACTTTTATTCCTGTAGAAAATGTATTCACACCCAGAGTCAAAAGGACTTAGGTAATAACAAATTAGTCTGGTAATTCTGATTTCTGTTTTCTAGACCCTGCTGGCATACAGCTTCTGAAGGGGCAAGAAAAAAAGGCTCCTTTCCCTCTCCAGAGCCTGTGAGAAGCATAATCAATAAATGCAATTGGCTGCACTTCTGAGACTTCCAGTGTCTCAGAAAGGGATTTGCTTTAGATCTAGTAGGGCAGTGGAACTTAATTAGCAATTGATTATTAAAGGAGTTCACTGATGAATACCAGCAATTTTATATGTGTAACTTTATCTAGATACAAAACGTGATTCACAAGCACTGATGGGTTTTTAAAGTCCTTGCTGGAACACAACATCGTTTTCAGGGCTCTCCTTGCTGAGCATCCTGGCCACTGTTTGCCACTGGCTGACGTGTGACCTCCTGTGAGGGTGACAGGGACCTTGCAGGGACACGTCCTGCCTGGCAGGGTCACAGCAGGGCTCTGGGAGGGGTTTTGTGGCAAGGGCTTCCCACATGCCCTCACCACCAGTGCACAGGGGCTCGGGGGGAGTGTCCAAACTGGCTCATAAAAGCTGCTTTTCAGGTGTGGAACAATGCAGATGCTGAGTTTGGGACAGATAAAAAAGGTTTCTCCAGCTGCAGCTGAGCAATGGCTGTGCTGTGTTTTTGCTCCACAAAACTCAGTCCTCTCCATCCTCCCCCCATGCAGGATGAAAACAGGGCTGAGCACCCCAGAACCAGCACTGCTGCTCAGTGCCCACCCTTGTGAAGGTTATGTGGGGTCATCCATACCTTGTGCCCTTCACCCTCCTCTGCCCCCACGTCCTGGCTCATCCTCTGGCCAAGGGCTGCTCTGTTCTGTCCCCCTTTTCTGCCTCCACTTGTGTCGTGGTTTTATTTGGTTTATGTATATATATATTTTACTGGTTTGTCTCCATCATTTTGTCTCATGGGGACTGCATTTAGTACCATCTTACTCCTTTCTTTTTATGCGTCCTACATCCAAATTGCTCAGTATATCACCAAATATCATCCTGTCAGTCTCTGCCATACCCATTTACTGCTGCTGCTGTTTGAGGCTGCAGCTCAGTGTAAACAAGGAGGTGGATAAATTACCCAGAGGGTTCATGTCCACCTCCCATCACCCACTGGCCATGAGGTTTTCCCTGGACATGAAATGGTCTTTTCCCATCATGGGCTCAGGGATAATAAAAGCGTTGCTTACAATAGAGCAGGCCTAAGGTGACAGAAACCCAGGAGTGATTTACCCACTCTATCTACTTTTATTTATAGCTTGTGGCTTCTCTTCTGAGGGGAAAAAAAAAAAAGGGGTGTTTAGACTTTCCATTTCTGGATTATGGAGCAGAGGGTCAAACCTGAGTTTTTGACTTGATGGTCCCATGACCTGAAGTAATGTGACAAGTGAAACAAAATGACAAATTACCCTTTAAAATGTGTGCAGGTGTCACTGGGAGTAAATTGGGCACAGAAATTGATTTCATGGTATTTGCCTTCTATGTCCAGGTAAGAGCCTGAGCAACTTTTTTCAGTAATTTGGGGCACCTACATTTCTTCCCAGACTTGCAAAGTCTACTTTGCATGCAACAGCCTCAGTTGTTGGGAACTAACATGCACTTGCTGCCCACAACCAGCAGCATTAATAAAACATGACAAAAAATGAGTATTTACCATTCAGGCTTACAACTTGTATCATTGTGAACATTTTCCAAGAATCCAGAGATTCAAGGTCAGGTTGGATGGGGCCCAGAGAAACCTGTCCTTGCTGGAGATGTCCCTGCTCATTGCAGGGGGTTTGGACTAGATGACCCTAAGGGGTTCCTTCCAACCCAAACTATCCTGTGATTGCATTCCTGTGATTCCATCTTACCATTCTAATAACTGCACCAATTAACAGCAAAAGGAGGTTCTGTATCAGCCAGTTCTGTATCTCTCACTGCAGGCTGATGGTGTTGTACCTTCCTGCAGGGACATCACTCGTGCTGCAGGGTAGTGGCACCATCTCCTGCCCAGTAAAGTCTCTTGTGCTGGTTTGGATGTGCCTTCAGCAGGATCTCCTGGGCTTGTTTTCCTGGAGGGGATTTTGCCTTTCCATGTCCTGTATGGGCAGAGCCAAGTGGTTTTCCCAGTGCTGATGACAATCCTACCTGTAAACTGTGCTCCCACATCCCAAAAAGCGCTGCATGGAGCATGGGAAGGAGCCTGGAGCTGTGTCCCAGCATGGACATGTGAGGTGAGGAGCAGGCAAAGGAGGAAAGGGAGATAAGGAAAGCAGCTGCATTACCATGAGGGCTGCTAATGCTGTGAGCCTTAGATAAAAAAAGCTAATACCTCAATTTCCAAAACTATGCATTTTCCCTCTTTTCATCTCAAAAGCATAAATATTTGAATTGGTTCTGAGATCCAGGAAAACTGAAGTCATCATCAATCACAGACTTCCTCTGCTTGCCTACCCACCAGCTGATGTTGAAGAAAAGGACATTTGTACTCTTCTGTTTGGTTGCCTCCAAGCAGGCTGATGTTTGTGCTGAGGTGGGATGGCAATCACAGCAGAGCAGCAACTTTAATTGCCAAGCTCTCCATGAAATGCAGCAGAACTCCCTTTCCAGAATTTGATACTATGGCAAATGTATCTAGGAAAGAGATTTTCTTAAGTGGATAAAATAGGTCATATATTCTTAAATGGTAAAGGATGTTTTCACTTGTTAAATAGTGTTTCCTGTTTTCAGTCATTTAAGTGGATTTTCATCACAAAGTGGATCCTGAAAGAGAACTCAACACTCACATCATGAAATTATCTCTTCAACCATAAAAAAATCTTCATTTCTGCTCAGTTTAGCACAGAAGGTTCAAACAGCTCTTCAGCATGACAAGGATAAATCTGCATTTGCTATTCACAAAATGGGTCAAATGTATTAAACAACACCTGTTCTATTGTGACTTCATTTGTTACCCAGATTTCTCTGGGAGAACAGGTGGGATGTGTTAAAGGGGAAGGTGTGTCTAGAAGGAAAACCCCTTTCTGCCTGTGGCAGCCTCATTCTGTGTGCAAGGAGAGACAATGAAGTCTCCACTCTGTGACACCAGAGCAATTTGCCTGACAACCTAGAACAAAACCCAACCCAGCTCATGAGAATGGAAAATTGCATTTATTTTGGAGCAAAAGCCCCCAGCAGAGTGCCCAGAGCAGCCATGGCTTTGCTCCCATCCCATCCCATCCCATCCCATCCCATCCCATCCCATCCCATCCCATCCCATCCCATCCCATCCCATCCCATCC
>VZUI01048413.1:0-80618 GCA_013401135.1 Cettia cetti | reverse complement strand
TTCCCTTTCCCTTTCCCTTTCCCTTTCCCTTTCCCTTTCCCTTTCCCTTTCCCTTTCCCTTTCCCTTTCCCTCCCCCCTTCACCCTTCCCCTTCTTTGCTCAGGGAGAACAAGTTCTGCTCTTTCAGCTGGGAATGGCAGTAGTGATGTTTGTGACAGGCCAAGGATCCTGCTGGAGTTCATTTTATATCCTGAGGACAAGCCAAGTAAGGGACTGTTTCATTTTCAAGTGACTGATGGTGTCGTGTGCCTGAGGAAAGGCAGAGCCAGCTATAGATTGCAATTTCAAGGTTTAAGTGTCTCTCAAAGGAGCCAGACAGTCATCTTTTGAGAACATCCTGAAGAATCAAAGGTCAGAAAAAAGGCTTAATACATTAAATTTCATTGAAGAATATTTTTTAAATTATGTCTTCTTAAATTAAAAAGACTAATATCAGTAGGATAATGAGAAAATTACTTCATTTCAGTGCTAAGCCAAAAGGAATAAACCAAAATTTTAATGTCATCCAAAACTAAAGTGCATGTATGCATACATCAGTGTATTTTTTTTTCCTGACAAACCTGTGATATTTGAATGAAGAAAAGTATAGCTGAAAGTGCAATAGTTGAAAGACAAACATTTGTAATAAAAATCTGGAGAAGAAAAAGTGAACTCTAATGTGCTAGTGATGGTCCATGGTGTTCTTAAGATACTTTAATAACAAAGTGAGAAATCCAGTCCTCTCCTCATTTTCTTCTGGGAGTGAAGTCAACCTCATGATCTCAAGTGACAATGAAGTTGCATAAGTTTCTGACTCAATTAGGATTTAAATATTTCATAGCAAATGGGACAGAGTCATTAGGAGAGATTGAGGGGCACACAGACACTTGGGAAGGTTTTATGAGGACACAAGAAAGATTGTTTCGAACATTTCTGTGCTCAGACAGAGAACTTGCATAGTGCTGTTCCCAGTGGACCCAAATCCAAAACCTGGAGAGGTTTAAGGAAAGTTCTTCTCGGTCTGTCCTGTTAGAGTTGTTCTGCTTTGTATGTCTGTTTTACTGTTCATTATGCAGTGCCTGGTAGTGGTCAAAACACCATCTTGAGGGACAGACTGCCCAGAGATCAGTCCCTTTTCAGGCAATATTTCATGGAAAAGAGCAGTTTCAAGAGGAAGAACTAGAAACATTAAAAAAAAAAAAAAAAAAAAAAAAAAGGCAGAAAGGTTGGACCTCTCTCCTTTGGGTAGAAGAACTCCAGACCATTTAGGGAGAGCTAAGACTGGTCCTACACAGGACATTCCGTCACCAGATAAAAGAGATACAAAGTCTGCTCCAGTACTTTTGTGAATTCAGATGTGAACTGTGTTTTTACTCTCTCACTAAACCCTGGTTGAAATTATTCAGTGAATTAAGGTCAAATTATCAAAGCAATTTTAAGATGTCTATAACACCATTGTTGGTGAAAAATTTATGGTCTAAAAAAAAAAAATAATTCAGATCTTTATTTAGCAGGTCTTATAATACAACTGCTTTAAAAGCTTTCTTTTTCCCTAACTCAAAAGAGACATGGGAAATAGTGCTACCTTACTGTAAAGAGCGTCTTTCTCTTGATTGCTCTTTTTGTCACATTTAAGATGGTGAAAACATTTTAATATGTTATTCATCCTGTGGGCAAATGGATCACTGTCTTTTGTACTACATAGTAATTATCTCTGGAGGTTGTCGCTGAATGAAATGAGCTATTTTCAAAAAGCATTCACTAATTTTCATTGTTTCTGCACTTTGCTATTTCATATGAAACAGTTTAAAAAGCTGTATTTCTTGGAGCAGCAACCAGCTACAGCTCCTGTTAGTCAGTGAGGGTGGTGAGTTAACCCACATTATTGGGTGATCTTAGAAATATTAACCATATGGGCCAGGTAATTATACAGGGCAAACAATTTCAAAGGAGCTGTTTCAATTTAGATCAGCTGAAGGTCTAATGCAATCACCTTTTTCACCTGAGTGAAGTCCTCGAGCAACATTCACCCTTTTGAATAAGTTCCTTCTGCTTATGCCTTCAAGGCTGTGATGTTTAGAAAAAAAATAGCACATTAATATCAGCAAATCTATTTTAAGAAATTACAGTGGTTTTTCTTGACACTGTTATTACAGTAAAATTGCTCTAACATAAGGCCATGTTTATAGAGGCAGAGGTGCTTAATATTATTTCCACGAGCTATTCATAAGGTTCAGAGAGAGTCTCAGGAGAACTAGTTATTTTTATTGTGTTTGATGCATGTAGTAACATTTCCTTTTCAAGTATTTTAGACTTCTTACTGAAACCCAGAAGTGGTGTTCAGCATTATTAAAAAAAACAAACAAAACCAGAGATTCTATTTACCTCATTTGTGCTCTGCATGCAAGTCCCCCTGCAACTCAGTAGAGAGGAAGTCATGTGGACTGCAGTCCTGATATGTTGACAGAGGGGAATTATGAAGCCCATTTTCTCCATCTCTAGTGGTTGTTAATGTTTTATGAAGGGAAAAGGAACATTTTGACATTCGGTAAAGACAGTTTCTAATTAAGGTTTGGTTTGAACAAGGCACTTAAGGTCTAATGGGACTGAGACACATGCCTGACTGGAAACCTGCCCTGCTCTGTCCCAAATTTTCCATCTAACCACGAAACTGCAGTGTCAGGTTCTTTCTTACTCACTCATCCTCCGACCCCACAAGCTTTTCTCACAGTAGCTTATCTCGTGAGGCAGGCTCGGGGGCCATTGCCATTCAGTGAGTGTTGCCAGGTTTTGTTATTCACAATCTGCGCTACAGGAACCCAGCACAGTTAGAAACAGCATAGAAAACAAGAGGTAGTGGACTAAGCAGTAAGACCAAATTGCTCACTGAAGGCAGAGCTTCTGCTTATTGGGGAAATATATCAACAACCAGGTTGCAGGCTCAGCCTTGCAGACTGTGGAAATGCACAAATGTCTGGCTGTGCAGCTGTCCCTGGTGAGAATATTGCTGAGCAGACTTTCCTAGTGCTCAGTCTGGAAGATGAATAATGCTTTAGGATATCTTTAGGTAACATAAGTTATCTGTGGATGCTGGGAGATTGCACTGCCCTGTTTGCTCTTTAGGGTGTGTTTTTTCATGTGCTATCCTGCAAGTATATTAAAAAAAAAAAAAAAAAAAAAAAAAAAAAAAAAAGATTTTGAAGGGATTCCTGGTACCTTACTTAGCTAGGTTCAGGGAAATAGGGGAGACAGAGCCAGAGAGGAGAAGTCAAGATAAACTATGAACTATGACATAAAGCTGAATTAAGGGAGTGCTGCTGCCGATGCGTTTTAGGGGGAAGGCTGAAACTTTCTCACTCCTTTGGAAAAGTTGTTACTGATATATACATAGGGGAATTGGGCTGCAGATATTGGAACAGATTTTTGTTGCAGAACTGTACATTCCAGAAATTTTAAGCTTTTAGACCCAGTCATTTGGCTGCTTTTCCCATTGCCTGACTTGCTGTATCTTCTCTCTCAGAATAAAGAGAGGCACTCAGAGGTACTTCACTTTCCCCTTATTTTGCTCTTTAGAGAGATCTGTCTAGGAGCCTGTTGTCTAAAACTTAGTCATTGTGCAGTTCAATTTCCCTGCCATAACAGGGAGATTGGAACTAAAGGATCTTTAAAGTCCTTTCCAACCCAACTCATTCTAGGATTTTATGATAATTGTATATAAATATTTTTAATATTTTGAGCAGCTCCAAATTCCATTCCAAATTTTAATGCCTATTATATTTAATGAATTTTTTTTTACTCTACTGTCGTTTCTGAAATGTTGGCCATAAATCAGTTTATGGTTTAGTCATTCGCATGGACATACAAGATCTCTTCTTATAGTACTTTTAAATATAGTACAAAAAAATTCTCTGAGTTAGAAATCTTTTATTTGTGTTAGTGAAAAGGAGAATATTAAGAGACTGTTTCCCAAAAAAATATTTTGCAACTCTGGAATATTATAACCTCATGTTATTTTCTGGTCATGTTAATGGCAAAGAAATTTTAAAATTTAATGCTCATAATTGACAATATTGTCTTGTTTAGTCCATAGAAAAGAGGCATTCTGAAAAGAGGCATTCCACAGTCTTATGTTTACAGGATGAATAGAAGCGGGAGGGAGGTTACTGGATCATATTTTGTGTAATGTAAGCTCAAAGAAAAAAGAACAAAAAAGTCATCTGTAGTTCATTATGTCATAATTAAAGGACAGACTTAATGTAGAAAACCTAATTACTGTAGGACATTGTACTGTCCCAAATTACTCCGAGCATCTAATGTTAGACATGTATCAACACGTTTCCCATAACGTGAGGATTATACTTCACAGGCATCCAGCAATTTGGACAAGAAAGGGAAGAAGTCCAGAAAAGACCCATGGAATGAGCCATATGTTCAGGAAATACGAAGGACAAGTTTTTAAAAATCCTTCCCCTTAAAGAATCACCTGCAAGATCCTCAAAATACAACGAAAAATAAGTATCCTTGGAAAGCAAATTTGTCGTCTATTGTTTCAGATGAATCATGGGCTTTAAGCTCCTTTCAATTACTTAAGAATATATGATTATATTATTATGAATATAAGGACGATTATAATTAAGGAGTGAGATCTAATATAAGAAATATTTTATAGACTGGTCTGGGTAGGAAAACACTTTAAAATCATCTAGTTACAATCCCCTGTAATGGCCAGGAACATGTTCCACTGGACCAGGCTGTTCAAAGTCCCATCCAACCTGGCCTTGAACACTTATGGGAAGGAACTTATGCTGTAATATTTTATTTTTATTTTGTCATTCTTACTGCTTCACCTCAAACACTGAACAAATTTGTTCTTTGGTAATTTTCAAGTTCTAAACAAAAAAGTCAGTGTTTTAATTTTCCATGTTATAACATAGCTTGCTTCTTTTATTACTTTAACTCCTAGGAATATTTTTCATAAATTTACTATATATTAAATTTTCAGATCTTAACAATGTAATTCAAATCTTCTGTTAGAAAAAAATGTCATCAGAATTTTTTTTCATCAATTCTGGTCATTATTTTTTTAAATTGTAAATTCTGTCTCTTCAGATGAGTCTGTACCTTATAGCACAAGCCACCCATTGAACACTGCCAGAAAAATCGTAGCTTTTCTATCAGGTAAATCGATACAATCCTAAAAATTTGAGCTCTGCACTCTGCTGTCTCTGTAGGAATTATCTCATTGTCTGAGTCCCATTCATTCAACATTGCCTCATGCTCTAAGGACATGCTCAAGGGCTTATGTATATTTTGTATGTATATCAAAATAGCAAGATGCAGCACTTTTTAAAATCTAAAAATGCAAATAAAACTGATTTTTTTCTTTCCTGCAACATAAAATGTAAAGTATATGGATATCTCTGTTAAGGAAAAAAGAAAAAAAGAAAAGTTCCAATTTCATATGAGTGACCTTAGTGACACATATTACTCTGTTTGGCTTGCAGTTGTTTATGGCTGCCTGCAGCTCTTCAGCTATAATTAAAAGAGTTGCAGGTCACTCAGTCTGTGTTTTTAATCCTAACAGCTTCAAGGTGCTCATCATATGGAAAGTTTTTTTTTTTTTTTTATGAGGAAGAGGATTCACTCCTTAATGCTGATCACTTTTTATTCAGCACTAAAAAAAAATAATAATAATAATAAAAAAATGTATATTCTGTTTGCTTGTTTGGTCCATTTTTAGGATGTAGAGAGTAAATAACAGCTTTAACAATAACAAAATGATTTACACAATAAGAAAATACATGTCGTATGGAGATTTTCCTGAAATCTTTTAGGAAAAAATAAAATTAAAACCAGCAGACACCTGTCAAATGTAGGCACAGGAAATTATCCTCAGCTGAAAAAGTTTCTTCCTTCCACACCTAAAGCTAATAAAAACTTGAAGGGAATATTCTTCAGTCTGAGGTCTTTTACACCATAAAACTCAGCAGCAACCTCAACTAGGTTGAAAAGTCTTGCACTGCTAAATCATCTTGAAGGATTGGGCAAGTGCATTTTGCAAGGTAGTGCAAGATGGTCTTCTGTGTCTGAATTATTATCATCAGCTGAACAAGAAGCATCACAAGGCAGAAAAAAGTAGGAAATGCCAAAAAAAAGAGACCATATGAAGTGAAAGAATTTTCATTGGAAAGCGCTTTTCCTTAATTCCTGTGAGATTCTTGATATCGTCTTCTCCCTGAACAATGTCTGTCAGCAGTCAGGCTTTACTCAGGTTTGGAAAGCTCTCACCAGCTGTAGCCTCAGTCTAGGTGGGAGTTGTCTGAATAAATTTTAGAGTTCACAGAGTAGGTCATTCCATGAGAAAAAAGTCACAGTAATTCCCTTTGGGGTGATCAGCACTGTGACCTGCAGAGACAACGAAGGTGAGGGTGCTTCTGAAACATCTTTTTATGCAGGGAATCTCATCATAAGTTGTGGTTACTGTATTGACCACATTCTAGGCTTCCCTCAAATATAATGGGAGACCAGATGGCAAATTTACATAAAGACACATGAAAGGCAATGTGATGGGGAGAAACTTATGTCCCCACAGAGGCACCTGGTGCCATTTTTGTATTTTAGAGGTACCTCATGTGACCACCAGCTGCTGCTCCAGAACAATGCAGATCTGCCCTGAATCCAATGTCACACTGGCCAGAACCATGCAGAGGTCTTGAACATTCTGTTAATTCAAAAGGCATCACATCCAAAATCGTTAAGTAGATTGTCTTAATTAAGGCAAGATGAGTCTGGCATCTTACAGCAAGAAAAATGTCCACACTTTGACAAGCTTTTTATATAATGTAGGCATACAAAATAATGTTTTTTGGAAAACAAGGGAACATTTTCAAGAAATTCCACATTATACTAACCCTATTTGCCCAAACTACTGTGGCCATTTTATTTAATGAAAAATAATTAACCCAAACTGTGGTAAAAGAAGAGTAAAATGCCTTTACTATAAGCACAGATACTCTAACACTGCTTTGAGACATTAAAAAGAATTTTGTCTGCACTAAAGGAACAGAATTCAGCAAGAAAGAAAAAAAAGAAAGACAAAAATAACCTCTTGTTTATAACCATTCAAAAAATAAATGTACCATTTCTTTCTGCTTAAGAAGACACATCAGAAAAGCCAAACATTAAGAGATGAGCCAACTGTGATAGTTGCTGGAGCTTCAAAACTCAATTTCTTGACTGATGGGAGCCTGTAGTTAAACCCAGGGCAGAAAAACTGAGCTTGAAGAAGAATTTGATGAGGTATAGAAGAAGAGGGTGAAGAGATGGAGGCGGACAGGCTGTATGTAAAGTGAGCTCTAAACAGTACAGAGAAAAAAAGGAGCACAAAAAAATCCCAAAGCCCAAACAAACAAAAAAAAAAAACCCCAACAAAACAAACCAAACCAAACTGAAGATGAGGAAAGATGGAAGAAATAGCCAGATGGCCACAAATCAGTTTGTCATCTGCAAGTTGATTCATCATAGTCACTTTGGAGCACTGGAGGTGAATGTGTCAATGTAATTCATCAGCTGAGAATGTGGTTTCAAAGATAGTTCTTGAAAGATCCAGAAAAGGACTTTGCTCCAAATTCAAATGTTCATTCACAGGGAAAAAAAAAAAAAAAAAAAAAAAAAAAAAAAAAAACAACAAAAAAACCCAAAAAAACCCACAAAAAAACAAAAAACAAAACAAAAAGGTGTCAGCAAAGTAAAATAGCATTGTTGTTTCTAACTATGCCAATTAATTTTGAAGTCTCTAGTTATAGTAGTTAGGAACTGCAGTATGAGGCTACCTCTGTGTCTAGTGATTGTGAAATCACAGTAGTATTGACCAATACTCAAAATTCCACTGAGCTGTAAGCAGTTAGTATCCTTTCCATGAGAAATGAAGAAAAGAGAGGAGACAGACTTTTCCTGAAGTTACATGGGGAACTCTGAAGACAAGGGAGTGAAGAATGAGCACAAAGGTTAGAACAGAGCCAATAGTAATGCAGCCCATGGAGTAGTTTAAATGGTTTTTAAACAGTCTCATGAATGCATGCTTGTTCTGGAGTGCCCCTCCCAGCCCAGATTTCTGATAGATAAAATAATTCTGGTAATTCCTGCTCTGGCTAAGATGTCTGTGCCAGGAAGCTTGCCAAATCAGACATCTCCCTAGCAAGCCTAGAGATGTCAAGTTGCCTGATTTGAGCAAATAATTCCTTATGTAAGTGAGAAATAAACATCTTCCCACCACTAAGATTTTTTTTTATTTATTTTTTGAATGCTGAAATCTTTATTACTGATCAGTCTTGACAAGCTGTCATCATTCCATCTCTTTGTTGACCATAGACAAGGTGTGCACGATGAGAATTTGGGCTTCTTGGTACATCACAGAGTTCAGAGAGAGGACTTGCCTTTTTCCATGTACCTATTTTGAAGTTGGACAATGGTATAGGGGTTTTTTGCAAATTATATAGCCTAAAAATAACAGCTTTTAAATTGATGCTGAGGAGGAGGAAAGACTTGACAATAGAACACAAGTGAATACTCTGTAAGAAACTGGAAACTGAAATAGAGAGATATGACCTGACATACAGAGTCAGCACAACTGGCACATGATTTATTGATTATGGCCTGTCATATGAGAAGGCCTCAGCTAGCTGAAAAGCCCAGAGAAAAGTAGTATTTTTCTCTCTATAGGATTTGGCATTTGGAAATTGCATACACTTTACAGTGATTACTGTCTCTACACAAAGGAGTATGTGGCTCTGCTTTTAAAGGCAGGCATGGTGCAAACTGTGTTATTTTTTAGCTGTCATTGCAAAAACCCATGGATTATACTATTGATTCCCATAGATAACTTGGAGGGACTAAAAAATATTTCATGGGGATCAGATTAGTGCAAATTTTGCGTGTATTTGTGAATATTGAAAAGATATTGCAAGAATACAGATAATTACCTGCACAAACCAAACCATTCTTTTATTTCCTTTGAATGCACTTGTTCTGTGTGCATGAAATTCTGTGTCCCTCTTTTGTGATCCTACCTTCTTTCATGATTTGGACAGTAAAAATGTTCAATCTGTAGCTTTAATCCTAAAACATGACCTCAGGATGAAGAGGCAGCAAAAGAGCCCAAAAATATTCACACAGTGAGTGGTCCAGCTTCAGCCTTTTTGAAGTCAAGGGAAATTTGTCTTCCAAAATCTTTGATCTAGCATCAATATAATGCAGGAAGCTCAGCAGAGGCCACCAGGGTGCTGAGACTGGAACACCCAGTCTGTGAGCAGAGGCTGAGGACCAAGTGCTTGTTCAGCCTGAAGAAGAGGTGGCTTTGGGGGGCACATCCCAGCAGCCCCCAGCACACTGTGGGGAGATCACCAAGAAGATGGATCCACGTTTTTGGCTGTGATGTTTGTTGGAAGGCTAAGAGACAGAGGACCTAAGATGAAAAAAACTCTTAAGATTGGATATAGTGAGAAAAATTTTCCCCTTAGGGACAGTCAGGCTGTAGATCAGATGAGCTACAGAGGTTGTGCTAGCTCCATCCTCAAAGGTTTTCAGGACTCAATGGAATAGAGCCCTGAGCAACCTGACCCCATAACTGACCCTCTTGGAGAAGGAGATTGGGATAGAGACTTCCTGAGATTCCTTGCCACCTGATTTATCCTGTGATTTTCATACCTAGATGCTTCAAGAACTCATGATAGCTGAAGAATATATTAGTGTTATGCATACTTACCATATGATTAAATATAGAAATAACAGTAAAATATATACATAGCTTTTTGTTTTATCTAGTTAATCTTAAGGTGTCTGTATCCAACTTCAGTATTAGAATCTTTTATCAAAATATACTTGATTGCTAGGAGGGAAGGTGATCGTACTAATATTTAATCCAGTTTTTCACAGAACAAGTCAAACTGGTAGGTGCTGGTGCTTGGACATTTGTATGTGGGCTTCAAAGAAGGCTGTTCTTTCTTATTTTTGGTAATGAAGCTTTCACATATATAACTGGTATCCTAGAAACTATTGCAAACTGACATTTATGCATCACATATAAGGAAACGAAAACCTTCCTTACCTTATCTCTTTTTTTTTTTCTACTTGAGAAGAAAAACAATGATTTTGAATTTTTGTATAGAATTTTTATAAAAAATCTCAATATTTCTTGGAGCACTAGAATGTGTATACTATAAATCCAGAAACATTGCATACTCAGAATAACCTATAATGTTTTAATCATCATCTCTGAATGAACTTGCTGGGTATTATGCATTTCCTATGGGCCAAACTACTGATGTTCAACTTGTGTGCACAGAACAAGAAAGGACATCCTATTATCTCACAGTGTTATGCACTGCAATTTTGGCAAAAAAGACCTGTCAGTATCCTGAACATATCTCTACAATGTTCAGGGTATTGCCTTGCTTCCACAATGCTGTTAACTAAACAAATAGTAGCTTAATTATCAAATAGTCAAAGTAATAATTTTAATTTACTTTCTATGGGGCTCAAAAATCATTTTAATGGAGTCTAATTAAGACTACAAATAAAGTCAACAGGAAAGTATTTCACAGAATGCTTTTCCAATAAATTGTGGATATTACCTTTTATTTATTTCACCATCTTTTCTACTTACTCAGAGAAATATTTTCCTTTGACTCCATTTAAATTATGTAGACTTGTTTACAGTGTCTACTATTAGTCTGGAGGCTCTCTTTTTGTATGAGTGATCTCTCTGTTTGTATGAGTGATTTAATAGCCTGATGATCCAGAGCTGAACCCTATCTTATAAAGCGTACAAATCTTAAATTCCACTTTTTGAAATTTAGTGCCTACTTTTCTAGCCAGACCTGCAGACTTGTACTGAAATGATTTCTCAGGAATAGTTCTAATGGATAACCCTTAGCTCCAAAAAGCTATTTCAAGATGATGCAATTTTGTACCACTAAGTCTTGCTACAGAAAAGAAAAGTTAACAAAAAACCATGGGAAGGTGAGAGCATTTCCTGAACGGTTTTTTTTCAGGAGCACAAAATTGTGAATAACAAGTCATAGGCTCAGTAAAGATTGGTCATTTTTGCTCTATAAATAATCAAAAGATGAGAGAGATCCATTAATTACTGTTTCATTAACATTATGAGTCCCCATCTGACAGATCATCTAGATCTGTCTTCTGTAGGAAGAAATTACACATAGGCTGAGAAACTACAGAGAACAGCAGAATTCATCATTGGTGTGAAGAAGCAGCCAGTGTTATTATCTCTCATCTCCACCTTTTCCTTTATCATTTCCCATTTTTTGACCTCGCTGTATCGTTTAGAGGACATTCTCCTCCTTTCCCATCATCTGTCAGTTTAGGGGTTGAAACAGGGTCAATCATAAATCACATTGTTTTTATTATTTGAGTTTATAGTTTTTCATTCTGTATTTGGGTTTGTACTCAATTTCAGGACTGTCCAAGGACTGTGCAGTTTCTGGGTGTGATGCTTTTGGCACAGCATGTCTTAGGTTGGCTGGCTTTTGCCTCTGCCTATTTCAGCTGCAATTTCTCTGCAATGAACTACTGAGACCTTACTGGGGTCCTTAAGGCAGCAGAAATGCTTTGCAGTGAGAAAAATAAAAGCATTGGTGCAGATTCTGAGCTGAGAATCACAGAATACAACCTGAAATTAGTACTGAAAATTATAAATTACTGTGATCCCACATCTAACAAAATGAGAGCAGTCCCTTCTATCAGACAACAAAAGAGGATGAAGGCAGTAGACAAATTATTTCACTTTTTAATCCTTTATTTCTTCACAGGGCTTTAATAATAGAAATACCCATTTTAAGAAATTGCCAAAAAAAAAAAAAAAGAAAAAAAAGAAAATGTAATTTTTCCATTTGGGGCACTTGGATGTAGCTGCAGACTGAAATAGATGCATGGCTTCAGAACCTCAATTTGAAAGTAAAATGCCAGAATATTTCCAGAATCTCCACTCCAATTTAAAAACAGTGAACAGTGAGAGAAAATTCACAGAAAAAATATGGAGCTCTTGTCTTTGCAAGGTTGATTTAGAACCAGTGGGTCAGGGGCTGCGTGATGTTCAGAATAGTTCTCTGAGAATAATATGTATGATCTCACTGTGCACCTTCTCTGTCACTGTCATCTCCCCCAAAAGTATTATTCTTGGAATCCACAATCAAAATGAAATCTGATTTGTTAAAGAGAAACAGACAGCAATGATACTGTCTTCTGGAAATATCATGGAAAAGGTATTTGGGATATACCACTGGGAGGAGCTTGGGAGTTCAGCCTTTATTTGCAGGCAACTTGACAGAGAGTTTGAATCTCAAAGAATTGCTCAGGCATCTTTATAAATACCAGGGGGTGCAACCAACTTACAGGCAGCCCTGGGAAACCCAAGTTCCACTTTTTCCAGTACTCATATGAAGGTTTGAGTGCCAAAAGAAGAGAAATATAGGCTGAAGCATTATATTTATTCCTCCTGTTCAGTCCACTTTGGAAGCAGAAGGAAATGAGGTCTCTATGCCATACATCTGAGAGAACACAATATTAATTACACATTTATTACAGAAACTTCAGAGGCAATTCCATTGGGCACTGTACAGATATATGGTACAAGATATCCTCTGCTGGAAAGTGATTAAAAAGCAAGTAATAAAGAGAGAAAAGGCAGTCTTAAATAGACAGAAGTGGGGCAAGGTTACATTTAGTGCCCTACTAAATAATGTTTGTTTTGTGGTGGAAAAAGAGTAACTGAAAATATAACCATATAACCATATCAACTAATTAACATATATAACCATATCAACTGAATCACATAGAGACAGTCAAAAATTTAAGAGAAATCTGTACGTACTCAACTAGTACTTCACCCTCAAATACACAACTCTGGTTTTAAAAATGGATTTGCTACCAAACGTTTATGTTTCAGTTAAGGAGATATAGATTCTCCTGGTGTTCAGAGTCTGGATGAGTTTACAAGGTCATTAAATCTGTATATTTATCCAGATTACCCTTTCGGAATTCATTGCATTGCTGCTGCAATCACTAAATTCATTATAAATTTTCATTAAAATAGCTTAGAAAGATATGCTTACCTAATTGTAGAAAGCTGAGGGGTACTGAAGACAAACTTGCCTCCAGGAGCTGACAACTGCATAATTCCAAACACTCCCAGTGTTATCCTAAATATTGCTATTCCGTGCTCTAACTTTAAAAAGAAAACATCTATCAACATGTGATTTTTATTTTATGTCCTTCCACTCCAAACAAGGCATAGCCTACTTAAAAAAAAAATAAAAAAGGAAAAAAAAAAAAGAAAAAAAAAAGGTTTAACTTTCCTTTTCAGACAAAATTTCTATAAGGAATAAAAAAAAATAAAGCAATAATAACAGGTTTTATTTATTTTTATTAGTCTGAAACTACAAGCAGCAACCTCCATATGGTATAATAGCTGAACCAGAGATTTCAATTGCTTCTGCAGTTCAGTGACTGAAAGGTTTTCTCTCAGCAACACAGATATGTTTCCCTCCAACATCCTCTTTAACATTTTCCTTCATCCTTTTTTCTAGTCTTTAATTGAGGTTGATCTGACGAAATAGAAAATAACTTCAAAGATCAACTTAGAAACATTTTCATATTCCATTTTCATTTTTATTCTCTAGTTTGTCAGAAGCCTGACCCTGCTTAAAGGCTAGTAATGTAACTCCTCCTAAAAAGAATTATACCCCTAAAAGTTCAGCTGAACTCTCCCCTTACTTGTTACCTGCAAAATACCTAGGTGGGTGAAGTAGAAGAGCTAGAATAGCAAATGTTTTTTATTCCTTAGGCATGGAAAAAACCAGTTTTCTTAAAAAGATTGATTTTTCAAAGGATTCCAAGCCCTCACCCTCATCTCTTTAGTATCCTGAGTTGTACAACCAGAGAAGTATTCCATTATTTCTAGACATGTAAAAACACATGATATTTCCCCCTAAGAACAGTTGTCTGCTCCTCTTTCAGTAGATGCTGAAATTACACTGTAAGGTAGAATAGCACAGTGATTTTTTTTTTTTTTTAAGCAGATTTTACCTTTATAGTTCTGAATCAATCAATTTCCTTGACTTTACATTGCACCAAGGCTAACTCAGAGACCCATTTCACTTCACAGATCTCTCCTGAGGCACTAATCATAACTGCTTATGATTTAGGGTCAGTCTTTTTCAGAAGTATAAGTCTCATGAGATTTTAAAAGGCAATGACCAGATCTTAAAAAGCTGTCCAACAAACATTTAGTAATTTCTTCCAAATTCGCAGCTGGTGTAAATTGAAATGGTGCCACTGATATGGAGGACTAAATTTACATCCACTCAAAGTACGGCTCTTGTAATTTATTCTTTGTTCCCTTCTGTATGAAAGCTTTCCCAGGTGCACAATTCACAGCTTTATCAGTTATAGAATGACCAAATAAAGGTCAGAACATGCTGGCTCCACAGCACTGCTCTGAGACATTAACCACCTCTAGTTTACACAGTCAACATCCTGTACAAAGATAAAAAAAATAAACATATATATTTTTTGAAAACTTATAGATGGATACTCTAAAATTAGACCCTTTAACAGGTGAAAAATGCCTTTATGGAATTAATCTCCTAAAAGTATGATGGAGAGGGATTAAATTATAACAAATGTACTTTGCACCTGGAAAAGTATGAAAGATTTAAAAGGTATAAGAATTGGATCTGTGAGAAAATGAAACCATCATTACTTAATAGACTTTATTTCACTGAATTCTACTAAGCTGGAGTTAATTTGCTGTCCATTCACCAAAAACTATCTTAGGCTGGCTGTAATGGAAGCGTTTCTATCAGAAGAAATAATGAAGTTAAATTGTAGGATTAGGAGAAATAAAGTGAAGGAGAAAATTTGATACACACACTGGCATACATTCCAGGGAAGTAAAAGATTAATCAGCTGTTTTACAGATACTAGTAACTTGTCATAAAACGGGGTCCATTTGGAATTCAGGTTTTAATGTGGAAGATATTGTGCACAAGTTTTTCCATACACTTATCCAGTTGCACTAGGGTTTGGAAGAGACTTGGAATTTAGAGTGTACTTCCCACTGAAAAAAAAGACAAACACCAACCAAAAAAACCTAAACAAACAAAAAATCCTCCCAACCCCCTCAAAAAAAGAAATAAACAGCAACAACAAAACAAATACAAATCCAAGAAAAAGAAAGAACTCCACCTGTGCTTTCACAGCCTGAAGCTCTACACCTGATGTCACTGATGCCATACAGATGGGTAAAACACTTTCTCTATGCCCTACTTTATATTTTCATTTCTTTGTTACTCCCATTCACTCATCTTCCTTTCATATTCCTTTCCATGTATTTGGGATTACCACTTGAAAACATATTCCTAAACAGTAATTGAAGACTATAATTTTTCTAACAGATCCTTTTCTCCACTGTTTCCTTAAAAAAGTCATGGGTTTCGGAAGTTGAACTTAATTGGAAAAACATGGAAAATCTGCATGGAAAATTATCCCAAGCCAGGCCAGATGTACCTCACAAAATTTTTAATTTGGAAATTACAGGAAAAAATAGATTTTGTTATTTGAAAAACATCTAGTTACAACAAGCAAACAACCCTGCTACTATTTTTTGTTTTGTATTAGGGAAGTGTGTTTATTAACAACATCAAAAAAAAAAAAACCAAAAAAAAACCAAAAAAAAACCCAAAGTAAAAGCTATAATTTTCCTTTTTGTAAAAAAAAAAAAAAAAAAGGCTGGAAAATTTTGACTAAATGTTATGTATGTGCATCATCCTCAAGGTGCAATACTTGGCATGGTATGAAAGAGTCAGAGCTTCTGAAAAAGGCAGAAAAAAGAATAACCTATGAAATGCAAATTCCAGGGCTATCTCCAAATCTCACTACCTGGATTTCCTTCTCTTTCTAGTGCAGTCTCATGGGAAGCTTTGTTGCTGGAGTCAAAAACTTCATCTCACACTGTGGCGAGTGAATATGCAGAGGGGAATTACAGATTTTGGAGCTGTCAGCAACTTTAACCTGTGCCTACACCAGGAAATGAAATTGTGCCAGTTTCCATTCCAGTCACAGCAGGAAATTTGCCAAATACCAACCTATTTTGCTCACATGGGCATCAGCCAAGGATGTGCAGGTCCTGTGTGTGTTCACAGGTATGGGCAGCACCTAATTCCCTGAGGGCAAAGAATTCTACAAGTCTCTAATGGAAAGAAGAGAAGGAAGGATGCTTTTTAATGTAAATTGTTTCCTTTTCCCACACCTTCCTCCCACCCCCTACCATTTGTCCTCCAACAAATAGTTGTAACATCTGTGTAGTTAAATCTAGGACAAAATAAAATAGAAGGGATTTAACACATTACAGTAGCAGATATAAGGCACTATTTCTCACATGTTGCTTTCAGTGCAGAAAAGACTTTCATAAATTCCTTAGCATGTTTCTCAGATGGTTCTGATGGCTAATTTTCAGTTTGTACCTGTGATTTAATCTTAATCAGGCAAAAAGTATTGTCCTGGATGTAGACATAGTGTGAAGGGAATTGTAGTAAAATGTAGCAATAAACATCCCAGTCTGATCCTCCTCTCATTTGACAGGGTGGAAGTCAGGAGCAACTCCACCCTAAGGAATGTAATCATACTGGAGTAAACAACAGTAGATTCCTGCTGTAGAAGATGAAACTCTTTCAGATTTGGCACTAAATTCTGATAAACATTCTACAGTGCAGCTGTATATTAAATAACCAATTTTGAACAAAAACAAGCCACTAATGCCTACATTTTTCTTCAGATTAATAGGTGGCTGAAACACACCACTTTTGAAATTAAAAAAAAAAGACAATGTTAGCTTTTGAAACATGTTTTATTTTGTTTCCTGTAATGACTGTAGGAAATGAAAGAAAAGTTGTCTTAGATTCACAGAAAACAATATACCTTTATGCCAAAGCGGCATTGGATCCTGATTATATATTTACAGGGAATTTAAGACATTTGTGCTGAGACCCATAAACGTGTTTAGATATATGATTCCTGCTACAGAACACTTAAAGTCCAAGCTGAGAAAGAGGGGGAAGGAAGTTACAGGAGTGTTTAAATAGGATACCCATGTCCTGAGCTCTTTCACAGGAGGACTAAAAGAAAAAGCCAAGGAGCAGAGGGAATTTTTTTGCCCTTGGGCCAAAATCCCACAGTAACCAAAACACTGTGTAAAAAGACCTTGATTGTCTTTCTAAGAAGAGCATAACAAAAGCACATACCAAACTTTAGTGTTGTGAAGTTCTGTTTTATCTGAAAACAAAGGAAAGTGAGATTCATAAAAAATAAAGAAATTCAAATTTCCCCTGTCATATATGAAAAAGCAAAAGAATCACACACACAAAAAATATCCTTGCTGACACATATCTTTGTGAGACAAGTTCTTTTTTAAGTCTTTGTGTCAAGCTAAGACTCCCAAGGACATATTGAACTACAAAAAACTACATTGTCTTCCATGAAAATGTCACCTCTGAGTTGTAGCCATGATGACACACAGAGAAGGTACAACATTCTTCCATGTGAAAGCATCTTAATTAACCTCAAATGGAGCAGCCAAATCAGGAAAAACACAAACTTTCCCTTGTTGTTTTGGTTCTTTTTTAGCCTTCTGATAATTTGCATTTTTGTAATGGAGTTTTTTACAGATTTTTGTGTAAACAATGTATTGTTATTGTAACTGTCTCTTATTGTTGACATTCCTCTCTTAGGGTGGAGAAATTTGATGAACTTCTAGTTTGACCAGTGCAGTTGGAGAGGTGGCAACCTTCATCCTCCAATCCCTGATCATTGTCCAAAATCTGTCTAAACTGAAGTAAAAACAAAACTTCCTTCCTTTGTCCTGATAGCTTAACCGTAAGCGTGTTGTTCATTGCGTGTCCTATAGTGACACTCCTTCTCTCATGCTCCACCATGAAAACATCAATCAGAGCAGACATACCCTCCAAATAAAGCATTTAAATCATATTGGTGAAATCAAACTCCTCCAAAGTTTTTCTCTTTTTGGTATCTTAGCTCCAATCTCAGAAGCTGAATTTATGCAGAAAATGCTCTAAGACAGATCCAACATCTCCCAGCAGCAGATAAAATACTGTTTAGAATAGTCTTTTGATGTGGAGATCTTCTTATCTCCCTTCCAATTAAGTCAGGTCTCTGACACCAGGTCTCCCAGTTCCTAAAGAATGCTGTAACTGCTGGGCTGTAATTCCTAAGACAACACAAATCTCAGGTTCTGGATTTTAGGAATTAAAGATTAACTTTCTGGAGAATGTTAGTTCTTTCAGAAGGTGATAATTCCATTTACTTAAGACACTTTTTCCTAATTCAACACAAAAGAAGGCTTGGTTGTCTGGTTCCTAACCTCACAGAAAAAAAATCAGTAATGAACACTAAGTAGGGCTCAATGGCTTTGGCCAGCCTTGCCTGGATCCGTCACCTGCACCATGGGACCACAAACACTTTTAAACGACTGTTTAAGCTTGGCCTGGTCAGCCCATGTTTGGATTCTCCTGTACTGTTGCTCCACCTCTGCAGCTTTGCCCCATGCTCTTTCGTGGGCACCAGCCCATAGAGCAGGCAGCTTTCTCCTGGGCAAATCCCTTGTGTGTGCCTTGGAACTCACCTAAAGCACTGCCTTTGTTCCTGTATCATGGATGCATCCTTGGCCTTGTCTCCTTTCCTTTTTCTGGCTCCATCTCCTTCAGCTTCTGACTGGACTTACTGGATGGATCCCAGACTTATTTCCCTGCTGTGTCTGCCTCTGCTCCTGGACCCTCTCATCAGCATGTGGAGGGACAGACCCTATGTGCTGAGGCCACTCCTGGCTCTCAGTTCCATGTCCCTAAGGGAGGGACCTAAGCCCTTGCTGCTCCCTGGCAGGCAGCTATTTTTCAAAGTTGCAGGTGTTGCTGCATTCTGTGCTGAGTGTGGCAGGAATGTTTCAGTCCTGACCTGAGCAAGGCTGGCCAAAGGGGCCCTTAGGTGATTTAGGCATTTAAATTTCCAGATGGCCTCAGGTAGTTACCCAGATACTCACCTCCCCCTAAAAGGTGGTGACATGGTGTCAAAGAGCAGCAGGGTATTAGACATTTATAGAAAACAGCTCTCAAAAATAGAGGAGCAGGAGCTATCCAGTCTCAATAATCTTTAGAACACAATCTGACACACACATTTTGACCCTGTTCCATTTAGAGCATCCTCATTTTATTTTATACTGTGGTTTTGGTGCTTATTTGCCTCCTGTACTTTATCATGACTTTCAATTAATTTTTCCGACTGGCTCTTGTCAATTAGAGCATTAACTTTTTTATGGAGGAATTTGTATTATAGGTGTGTCCAGTAATTACCAGAATAACAACTCACCTACTGCTGGAGGACTCTAAGCACTACTCTAGGAGGATAGTTGTACCAGCAATAATGATTATATCTGTTTGTATAAGTGTTGGTTTCAGTCTGACTAATGATTTTTGCTGGGAACTAAAATTCCTTTTCAGTTTTCTGTGCCTCATATGTCTATACCAGCAAGAGGGAAATCATATTTACAAATGCCACAGGATAATACAAAATAATAAAGCTTACTGAGCATCACGTATTACATAATATATTCTTTGAGAAAGAATATATTTTTAGAAGTGTGAGCCCTCAACTTTTTTGAGGTTTTAGCACTTTGATGGAGAAGGGGCAAATTGCATTAGCTGCATTTGCACAGATATTCATAGTTACATATGAATCCACACCTATTTATGACTGGAATTTTCAGTTTGAAGGGCAAGAGAAATCTGGTATGAGTGACAGATTCAGATCTTATATCTTTTTCTCCCAGCTGCTAAAGGAATTTGTGATGCAAAAGACACAGGGTGAAGCAGGTTGGTGTATTTGGGATTCAGCATTTTATTTAAAGCTTGCTCCTAGAACTGCTCTAATGATATGGGTGAATGTTGATTTCTATTAAATACATTGCAAATACGTACAGCATGTTCTGTCCCTGGGAAGATGCCACTATGAAGAGATATCACAGCTGAATTGCCAGAGAATTCAAGTGTGGTGGGGAGGGGGAGGAGGAAGGAAGGAAGGCACAAAGAACAAAATGTCCCTACAGCCACCCACCAGGACACACTTTGAGTGAGATATGAATCAGCAGCAGCCAAGGAGGCCCTGATGCCTAAAGGGGATTATGTAAGAATAGGAGATAAGTGGTGCCACTGGCACCTTTGGGTATTTCTCAGGCATATTACCATGTCATTTAACCTGAGAAGAGATACCCTGCACTCCTCCCTAGCCTATGGAGACAGCCAAGCAGCTGTTAAGGGTGATAATTTTAATAAAGAAGCCAGAGCAGACAGGCCTGCAAATTAGGCATCTCAGGTGAATGCTCCTTGGTTGTGCTGAATGCAAGCCCTAAGCTTGAACCTGTTTTAATGTTCTGCATACAGCTCTTTACTACCCAGCCTTGCAGATCTTGCTCTGCTTGGGAAGGTACAATACCTTCCCCATTCCAGTATTCTGGTGCAAGGATTAAATATCAAACAATAATCTCAAGGTATAATTATCGTAAAGATGATAAATTTAAAGAATAATCATAAAAGAACAAACTGTAAGGTCTTCACTAAAAGGTGTATCTCTGTGTTTTTGCTGACCTTGATAAAACAGGCATTTATGCAGACAAAAGAATCAGCAATTTTCATTGAAGCCTCTATACAACAAAGTCAGTAGGGATGCCAGGAGATTTCACTGATATCTCTTAAGTCAGATATTCAACCAGGTCTCCTTGACTTATGAGTATGACCCTTTATAGATCCATTCCTCCTATGCTGGGGATGCCACAGTGGCTGAACTATCCAGATTAAGAGCATATAAAAGTGATCACAACCATGATAAATCACAATTGTCAGCATTTATTTCTGAGACCATAATCTTAATTTTGATGTTCAACTGCTAATTTTGAAATCACTTTATTGGATCTAATAAGATACTAGGCTGCGTATCAGTGCCATAGCAGCACAGTCAGAACAACTTTCAGGACTATATTTGCAAAGTCACTGAATTTTTGGGATAATTAGCATTCCATTTGAGGGTTTTCAGACAACAGACCCTAGGCTTCACAGTTGTCCATGCTGTGATTTCAGATTTTTCTAGGAATGGCTGTCCTGTACTCTTCTGAAATTTTCTCTGACTCTAGGCAGAAGAAATATAATAGGCAAAGAAACAGAGATTAAAAGAAAGAAGTATCAATATTACTGGAAGATCTACACACAGACAAGTCACGGCCAGGTCACTTCAGTATGTGATTTCAGGCTACCAGGAGCTGTTTCTAATTTGAATAATGTCTGATCTGGAAATAGTGTTAATGCAACTGAAAAACATCCAAAATGAGAAAAGATCAGTTGAAGCCATTAGGCTGAAATTACTGAGATTTTTTTACAGACCTGTAGGAGTACAGGTTCTCTGATGACTGCTCTAATTCCTTGAATATGGCAGGTTAGACTGCAGCCTTTTCCACATTCCTGAAATCAGAGTGCTGCTTATTTATTTACAGAGAGCATTTTTCCACTCTTGTTATCTGTGTGTTCCTGGATCCACACCAAAGTTTGTTTGAAAGGGGAAGTTCAAAGCTACTTAGAAGACTGGACACCCCTTCTATTTCACATGTGAAATATATCATTAATTGCTCACCATGGTCTCAGAAACTCACAGTTAATTTCTTCCTTACAGCTTCCATCCTCCATTTCTTGCAGTTTGCTGTAATCTGGTGTGTAAAGCTTCCAAAAGTTGTGGGACAGCCTATTTTGAGAGAACTTGCAAGCAGGAACACATGAATGGGTATCAGGTGCAGCTATGAATTTAATGAATGGTTTGTTGGAAATGACATTAAATAGCAACATCCGTCTGCAGATGAGCTCTGTAATGTCCTCATTTCCAGCCCAGGCAGATGGAGGAATTGTAATGTGCTCTCTGTTTTCTGTTTTCTGTTTCACACAGTATTACTTGCCTGTAAATTCATCCACAATCACAAGAAAAAAGATTTGGACGCTGACTGTCCAGACTTTTATTTTTACAGCTTTCTCTTCAAAGTAAATGAAAGAAAAATGTAACAAGGCTCATCATGAGAATTAAACTGGTCTAGGATTCTGTGCTGTCCCAAAAAAATCACAATTTTTATTTTCCTCTCAAACACTTTAGCTGGAAGAAGGGGGGGTGTCAGGAAAGCTCTCAGGTTCTTTTTAAATTGTCATTAATTTCTGATGTTAAAGTACATTTAGAATTGTTATATTAGGAAACCAAAAAATGGGAAGTGTCACATGAATTATTAAGACCAGAGATGTGGTAGCATATAGTAAGTCATATCATACAACTCTTTCTTTAAATTTTATATTAAATTAATTTTTAATTTAGACATTCAAGACTATCCCAATTTCTTTTAATTATTAGCAATTCTATCCAAATGCCTTCTAATTTCTATTCAAATTCCATAATATTTATATATGGCTGTGTATTGGGGAAAGAAGAGGTGAAAACATTTTCCCAGAAAATTATTTCTATGGTACAGGAGGGGATCAGTTACTACTTTCTTCCTTACTCCTTGCCAAGGATAAGAAAAGAGTTAATCCCTCATATAGTGTGTGAACTGTAGCCTGTTTTTCCTATGATTCAAATAAAAAAAACTAATGGATGAAAAGAAAGTATATTGAATATTGATTTTTTTGACTCAAATACAAGGAAGCTCATTTTGGGGAGGAGTATAAAAAAGAACTGCTTATCAATGACAACCTGCTTCTAAATGGTTTCTGAAAGTTTCTGGTCAGTATTTGGGCCAAGTTTAATCTTATAAACACTAAACTGTAATCTCTCTTGCTCTAGATAGCAGATAATTTAGACCAAGTTTTTGAAGGATCATGTTACTGAGTGAATGAGAGAAGATTTCTCAGAGACAGACAAAACCAATGGAAAGGTGTGAAAACATTCATTGGTAAGACTGTACTGGTTAAAATATCAAATGTTAAATATCTTTCTATAAAATTCAGTTCCAGGTAGAAAAATAGTCTTATTCCCAATCTCACTCCTACCATGTTAACACAGCTTCACTTGACTCAAAACTACACCCAGTAGACAAATAACATAAATATACTATGCTGTTGAAGTCAGGGGTCTCTGATGACTCACATCAGTTGGAGTTGCAGTTCAGCTTGTTGTTTGCAGAAATTTCCAAACTTGGAAACTCTTTTTCACGTTTCTAGCAAAGTCAAAATAGGTCTTTGTGAAATAACTGCAGCCAACAGTAAATGATGTATGAAATGAAATATCTCATCCATCCCATACATGAAGAATATGCAGAGGAAGCTTTGCTGCTCTCACCACGCAGTTTCAGACGAGTTGCTGATGCAGAACCATCATTTGCATGAAGTGATGGGAGGAAGGGGGTGATGCTGTCATTCTCATCTGCTGTCAGGTGTGGCTCTTCCATAAAGAGTCAGATTCTATCCCTTTCCCATTTTATCTAATAAATACTGTCCCATATTCTGTGTAGTAACTTCCATAGAGTTTGATGAGCTTTGAGCCTGAAGTGTTTTATTCAAGACTATAAAAATATTTTACATTAAATTAAATATTTACCTGTAACAGATCTCATCCCTTAGCACATGTCTGCAATACACAGTATGTTAAAGACCCCTAATATTTCTATCAATAAATTGGCATATTTAGTGTATTGACATACAATATCTTTCTCTCAGGTGACAAAGCCACCACTGATTCACCATTTTTGTGACATGTCTGAGCTAACATTACTTGCAAGCTCTTAGTCAAGCAGCAGCAGCTCTGCATTATGTAGCTTTCAGTTCCTTCAGACTGTCTGCAATTCACCTGAATATCTTCCATTTTAAGGTTGGACAGCTGGTTTATGTAATTTACCTAGGTTTTAACTAGGCATTCCCAAAGAGTAGTTCAACTTACTAATAAACACCTATCTGAATACTTTTATGAGCTTAATCAGAGCAGGTGTCTAGAAAACTGGTTTAAATCATCCCAGTCCAGTGAAGCTAGGTGTGGTGAACTCTATTTGAATGTAACAAATAATTCAACAATAGTTGTTAGATTTCTGTTGCATACTACCAAAAATAAGAAAATTGAAAATTGTATTATTTGACTCTGTAAGAGGAGAAAATTGAGTACTAATAAGTACTGAAACTTTAAAAAGAGCCACAGCAAAGCTGGAGAAGCTTCTGAGAAGGACCATTAGTTTAAAGATTTTGCTCCTTTTTAGTGGCATGAAGTCCTCATGTCCTAATGTGATGGACAAGTGACCTTTGCAGTATACTTATGATTTTGAAAATCTGAATCTGCAGATATTTGACATTTTTGTTGGCACCTCTGCTATGACAACTATGACTGACCCACAAAGGATAAACATTTAACCAGGATTGTGCAACTCTTTTCTCCCTATCTCCCTAAGTTCTTCTCACCAAAAATATTATGGAAGGGCATGGATTAGACTCTCTATGCTGACTGTTTGAGGATTGGTTTCAAGTAGCTCTCAAGTAATCAGCAAAGTAGCTTATACTCAGAGTTTGAGAATCACTAGAATTCACACTGTTTTGGTGCATAACATCTCTAAATTCTTAGTCTGTTTTATTATTCATTTGACTGTGAAGGTCTGCTTGGCAGGGATGTGGTAGGAAATTTAGCCATCAGGCTTAGGGTGCTTCTGAGTTCTAGTGTGCTCTTCCTGAAGCTTTGTCAGTAAGTTTGCTTGTCTCTGAAAGCAGAGTGATTTGATGGCTTTTGGCAGACACAGTTTCCCCCAAGTACTTTGTTTTGTTCCAAGAATGCCAAGAAAATGTTCTTTCTTTCAGAAAACAGTCTTCTCCCTGCTGAACTCATATTAAGATATCCTCAGAGGGCTTTGCTGTCACCTTCTGTAGGTTAAAACAACAGGATGTCCCCCCTTTCTCCCCCTAACTTTGAGTAATGTCACACTGAGTTGCCTTTTAAAGTTTTTGGGCTGCCCTCTGTTACCTATGTGCAGTCAAATCCTCCATCTAAGAACCTGAAAACTGCATTTGTTTTTTAGTAGAGGAGAATCACCATGCAGAGTTATTAGGCATCCTTGTTTTCTTCCACTCTGTAGGAGATGAGACTGTGGCAGATGCTGCTGTGATTTCTGGGCAGCACAGGCACATCCAAGTTAAGAAGAAGCTGCTTTGCTAAGGCAGAAGCAACATTTGGTCTGTGCATTCCCTCATGCCACAAGGTTTTCTGTGCTGTTTGGTCCAGTCTTCTGGGGTTACAAAGCAGCTAATTCCAGAACACTTCTGCATTTTTAGTGGGTGCCAGGTCCAGTGGTGCAACTGAGATTCATGACCCTGGGTCAGAAACAGACTTCCAGAACTCCTGCTATTTATATATCTCAAGAATAAGTATCTACCTACTTCCAAAAAGGGATGGAGGTGTTGACAAGCTGATGATGACATGAGTCAGCTGATCAGAGCAAGAGCTCCACTGAATAAAGAGGATGAAGTTGAGGAGTTAAGATGAATGTGGGGGAAAAGCAAAGTGACACCATGAGGAAGAAAATCATGTTCTCCATCCCTAGAGCAGGCTATTTCAAAAGGGAAGCTTATTCCTTTTCCCTGCATTTTGGAGTCTTCAGGGGTTTTGACACAAAAAAGTTATAATGTGTTGAATATATTGGCTGAACCTTAGTAACTGCTCATGGTGAACAGGATATGTTTTGGCTAAAGCCTCTTTTACTCTCTGTTAAAGATATGAAAGTTTTTTCATGCCTTTGTTTTGGAGTGAAGATCCATCTCATCTCTTTAGTAGTTAAAACATGAGATACAGTCACCATGAGCAGAAAACAGACAACCCCTGTCCTCCCAGTCCTTTTTGATAATTATATCCTCACCCAGCAGTCGGCAATCCACTTTCCCAAAATTGTGTACAGTGGAAGACATGCACATGGACAATGCTCCCAGGTTAATAATGACTTTTGAGTTCTGGGTTGACATTTAAAACCACAAACACCTAACAAGACAGTAAAATAAGGAAAAAATTACTTTTAATACTAAATGCACTATAATAATGAATGAATAACGAATATCACACAATAATAACAAATGTCATCCAGATACAGAAGGAGGAGAAAAGTCTTCTCTTAGATCTGTGCTTTCTTACAGTTCATGATAAATATGGGGTTGGAGTGGGGGATTACAGAGAGGGGAAGTTTGTTTTGAAATGTCCTTTTCAGAGAAGTTGTCCCTACAGTCAAAAGATTTTATCATTTAGATGTCACAGAGGAATTCAGAGCATTCCAAACCTAAAAAAAAACAACCAACCAACCAACCAACCAAACAAAAAAAATTTAAAAAAAGGGAAGAGGAAAAACTATTAAATATTAAAAACCACAAACAAACAAACAAACAAACCATTTTAAACCCTAAAATAATATGTCTACTACTTTTGTTCCCAATCCCATTCTGAAATAACATGTTTCTGTGGCTACAGCTGAGGAGAGATCTGTGCAATTTAGATGTGCCTGCTTTTGCTAAGCAGCAGAGCAGGTTCATGTTTATTTGCAACTTCACTGTGATCTTTAATCTTCATGTTCATGTATGTCTGCTTAAATACCTTCAAGGCTTTCACCCTATGCTTCTTATGACTGCGTTCCTATTAAATCTGGCATTTCACTGTTGTTTCAAAGAGATTGAATAGAGATTGTCTTATACGTAGCTTGACCCTCTGATATTTGCATCCAAATGTGCTCAAGGAACATCACTGTATAGTTTCAGAAATATTCTATGCAACAAACATCCTATAAGAAAAAAATAAAGTCTTAGATCAGAGTCTTTTATTCTCTGAATAGGTGTGTTATTTTTAATTCTATATTTTTCTTGTTAACTTAGTTTTCAATCATATCTCATTTCAGCAGAAATAATTATTCAGAGAAGCTGGTCATTCTTGACAGCAAAAGAATATTTTATGTAGTCCTTTATAGATTTCTTTTATCTCTATTCTCTCCCAAAGAGAAATAAACAAAATCCTACAGGTCCAGCTGCATCAATTTCAGTTCATCAGAAATGTTGGAAAGAAAGTAATGTCCTATCAATTGGAAATGACATTAAAAAGTAAGAGAAAATTACAATGTATTATCCAGGCAGCTACACTGAGAGTGTAAATGAAAGATTAATAGTTCATATGTTTCTCATTGTGGTGCATTGACACCTTTGACCAAAGGGAGGGAAAATATCCTTTTGTTAGAATTAAATAGTGATTTCTCAGTCAGACCATTGCACTAGATTCCTAAGAGGGTTAGCAATCAAAGAGAGATCAAGACCTACATTTTCCTAAAGTCTGCTATGCAATCACTTTCATAGTGCAAAATAAGTCTAAGGAAACAATTACATGTCTAAATTCTTTTATGCACATTATCACAGGCTTTCTGTTTTAAAACAGTAGTTCCATGGAATTATTGGCGTGATTTTACTGGGAGAAACATTGTTGTATATGAGATTTTGCACTAGATAATCATAGAATTCATTTTGTGTTGCCTGTTTATAGGTTTTATTTTACTTTAATAGGTCTGGTTATGGATGTGGAGTGGAGCAGCACATCTTTTAAATGTCTTAGATTAATTCAGGGCACTTCAGATGTTTTCTTGTTTCAGTTTTACAAGGTAAGGTACTGATATTGTAAAAGTAGAGTGTAAACAGGCTGTATTACACTTGTCTGAGCATCAGGGCATGCTCCTGTGCATGTAGAAGTGTATAACTGTGTGCTCCCCTCTTTGTCAGTGGTGATGTGCCAAACCCCTCCTGAGCACGCCCAGGGCTGCAGGTAGGGTGAGCACTGTTCCAAATATGGGGTGTCCTGGGGAGACACTCTTGTGGATAAGAGCTGATGGATCCTTCCCAGCTGAGGTGGTCTAAAGATAGTGAGGGTATAACAGACTCCTGGCAACCCTGGGGGACTGGGCACAGGCCTGTTTGGAGCACATCTGAACCCCTGTCCCTGATGCTACACTGCAAAAGGGTCACCATATGCTTGCAATTCCAATTCCTCTCTTGTCATCACCCAGGAAATGCAGCACCAGGTTCTGCAGTGAAGGTGAAATGGAAAAAGGGGCCAGAACTGTACAAAGTCACTTTGTGGGCAAATATTGATTTTAGGTACAGAACTAAATAAAAGAAATCCCTCTGTGACCCTAACCCTTCTGTCTGTATCTGCAGATCTGAGAATTTTCCTCTAAATGATGATTCATTCCTCTGTAATGATATTCCCTCTGTGGAGTGTCAATATGCAATTAGAGGTGTGTGCTGTAGATCACTGTGTTGGTCTTACAACAAAATATGACGTTTCAGAGCCACTTCCAGAAATAAGTAAAGTGTCATTAAAAGCAATACAGCCATAATGATCCGATCTTGTGCATCTTAATTTCATGATTTCCTTCTTTTCACACAAATGACTATTTTCTGAACCCAGATGACTTGTTTTTTCTAAATGTATCCACGACAATGCTAGATTTTGTGGAAATAATTGTAAAGAATAGCTATAGTTAACAATAGAAAGTTTAAATATGAAATTTTGTGCCATACTGCAAAAAAAAGCAACTGATGTGACATTCTGCTCTAATTAAAGCATATTAATTATGGGAACAGATTTATTCAAATTATGTTTCCTATGTGTAAGTGCAATATATAACAGATTTTTGAATACTTATGCAAGCGTGGAAGAAAAATAATTGAAATCCCTCACGTTATGTTTCAGTTACTCAATTCCTATTTCCTAATGCCATATATGAAGCACTATGTTCCAAATAAAGAGCTAAGTGAAATATCTGGATTGCTGATTTTAACCCAGAAGGACTATTTCAACACTGTGAATCCAACAGGAAAAATGGATTTTGGTACCACTGTTTTCTGATTTGGGAGATTCCCAGCGAAACTGAAGGGAAACTTTAAAAGAAAGATTTAGTCATTTGCACTGCCTTGGGCACTGTCTCCATTTAAGGCTACTCTGCTTTGCATATGTGGATGATGTGATCAGGACGCTGGATAGTGATTGTACCAAGACAGATAATTTTAGAGCCATAACCCATTGCCACAGAGTTTGCCTGAAGTAATCCTTCCATAGATGTCAATGGACTTACAGGAAATCAGGTCTCAGTTGCTTAAACACAGGCAGCTGGTGTCATTTGGAAGGTGCCTGGATGTCTGAGGCATCTAATAGTACTGCTCACTACCATGACTTTGAGGTGTGACAGCTGAATCTGGACTTGTGGGATCCCCTCAGGCACAGCAAACAGCACTAAGTGGCTCTATGTGGGCAAATTAATTGAGCCTCCAGGACTGAATTCATTTTCCCTAGGTAAACTTATAGTTTAGATTATAGTGTAAATTTCTAAATTTCTACACTAAAGTTATAGTGTAAATTTCTCCATGCAAGTTACTTTCCTTATTGAACATTTACAGTGGGAATGGATACGGTGCATTTGATTTATTTCAAGTGTTTACATTGGGATGAGAAGTATCAAGTTCCATCCTCTGTTGCTAAAAATATTTCAGAAAATTCAGATATTGGCATCTTCACTGCAGATACCTTGGTTTGATGCAGCACTCTAAACGAAAACATTAAAGGACATCTCATTATCTGGTAAATCATGTTAGTGCCTGTTTCACAACCCTTCATCTGTTTACCCTGCAGATCTACCTGCTTCAATGCTTAATGTCCCATAACTCTTACAAATCTAATTAAACCAAAAAGAAACTTTGTGGCAAATTCAGACTTTTGACTCAGTCCTTTTGGCCACTACCTAGCCTGCCTATGCATTTCTCCTCTGATAATTAGTCACAGCCCACCACAGGAAGAAGGTTCATGTGATTTTATTGTTTCACATCTTCCTGCCTCTGGCTGAGAAGAAGAAAGTGGTGCTGGTACCATAAGACATTAATTTAAGACAGAAAGATGGTAATTGGAGGCTTTCGACTACCTTTAATGAACTTTTGTCTGTAATCATAGAGAAAAAGTCTCAGCAAACACCTTTTACTGAGAAAGTGGCTTGCTGAAATAAGTCATGCAAGATTGATCAATGGTTTCACACTGCTCACAACACCTCGTGTGCCTTCATGTTTCTCAGTATGATGCAATCTCTTCACACTCTCCCATGGCTATGGAGAATTTGTCTGTGTTTTGATTCTATTTGAATTGTGAATCCTCACTTCTCTGAAGTAAAGGTCTGCTGTGGGCTGGCCTTGGCCAGCAGCCACACACCCACACAGCCACTTGATCACTCCCCTCTCCCTTCTGCCTCCCCACAGGATGGGGGAGAGATTAAGAACACAAGTGAGAAAACTTGTGGGTCGAGGTAATGACAGTTTAATAAGTAAAGGATGAGTTTACAAAAAAAAAAAAAAAAAAAAAAAAGGGCACCCACCTGTCATCCCCTTCTTCCTCTGCCCTAGGTTTTATTGCTGAGCATGGTGTTATGTGGTATGGAAAATACCTTTGGACAGTTTGCATCAGCTGTCCCAGTCTTTTGCTCATCCCCAGCCTATTCCGTGCATGAGCAGAGTGGGGAAATAAGAAAGCCTTGCCATTCAGCAAGCTCTGTCCAGTAACACCCAAACTACTGTTCTGTCATTGTAGTGAACCATTTAGACCTAGTGGCTAAATTTGGCCCTAAACCAGCTGTTTTCAAACCAAAGTAGAAAGCACCATTGCCACAGATCCTGAAGAGGCAGCATAGCAGATTTTTTCATGCTGGTTTCGTTCCTGCTCCATGAGCCACCACTATGCAGCCACAAACCTCAGAGAGCTTTATTGAAAACCTTGTTCAGAAACCTTGTCCAGGCACAGACAGACACACAGACACAAATCCAAACTGCAACTCCACATGAGTCTAAAGTCTTTGCCTTCTTGGGGTCAAGACAAAATCAGGAGTACTGGAGAACAGCAGGATTTATCTATTCTACCAGCTATTGGGGGCTGGGCACAGGAATGGGCTGAAGGCATGAGAGCTGAGGAGCAGTTCTAGAATGAGAGTGAACACCTCATCTATCTGTGGTTCCTGAAGAAACTCTGCTGTTGTTATTAAGAGTTAATTGTTGATTTGCTGCATGAATGGTCAAAAATGGAAAAACAGTTGGATATTATTCTTTGTTACTTCAGATCAGATTCCCAAGGGCAGAATGAAGGTTACATTGGAATATTTTCAGATATTCCTGTTTTGTGGTCCTACCAAAGCCTCAGCATGAGTTTCACTTTAGAGAGAACAGAAAAAATAAATATATATTACATATTTAAATTAAAAACATTTAATTGTGCAGTCTAAGCTTTTTACCAGGCAACAAGAATTTTTCTGCTTGTGTTGTATTTGTTAGATCCTGCTTGTCTTTAATTGCGCATCCTTTCCCTCCTGCTCTAAATAGACCGAGATCATCACTACGTTTTAATGAACATTTGCCAAGAGAAAGTGCTGGTATTTTATGGGAAGTGTTGGAAACATCTCAAAATACAGGGTTTGGAGCAGAACACTCAGCATTTGCATTGGTTTAGCATTTTTTTTCCACTCCTGAATACTGGCATATTGGCACAAAAAATATCTCTGTGTTTGTGTGGAACAGACATCCAATTAGTAACAAGCTGGTGCTTAGTCCATCAATAGCTGAAATGTTTTGTTTGGATGCTCTGGCCTGGGTTTTGGTTGGGGGTTTTCTTTCTCTCTTTTTTTCAGTTGAAGAAGCTATTGTTATCACACCATGTAAACAACAGTAGTGCCAATTGTTCTAAATATCATTTCCTTGCAGCCTCACTGGCACCTATTTCGTTATTGTCTCATTTCATTTAAGCTACATTCTGTAGGAACATTTTGTACATAAGACCAAAGGGAACACTTAGAAACAGTTTTTATCATTTATAAAGAGTCTTAGAAAAGAATCAAGGCACATGAATGAATCTCTCATTTAATATATAGTTAATTCTATTAATAAGAAAGATTGTGCATGAAAACATTGGATACAGCCAGGAGGTTTGTACATCATAACCAGTCTTTCAAGATACAGGAGTTTCATATTGATACTCCAGCTTTTTCTGTTGGGCTGAGAAATTAACTGAAAATATACATTGCATTTTACTAAATTTTACTTTGCCATTGCTTGCCTAATGACAGCAAGACATCAGAATCTGGTGTGAATGAGTTTTTGGCCAGTGTTTCTCATTATGCACACTGAGCCAAAATGCTCTATTCAAACATTGCTATATTTTGGTGAATCTCAAATCCCCATTGCTGTGCATATTTTAACTTGTCCTCATCTTTAGGGACTTTAGTGAGCTCAGAGCAGGCGAAAACCAATAATTGTGTTTGTGGACAAGTAAATATCTAAAGTGGTCAAAAGCTGTTCTCTGTAACATTAGATGTAGGGTGACAATTTGAGGACAACCACAGGTCCTGCTGCCTGCCTCTGCCTGTGTGATTTGTGATTTGTGATGGAAGGTCTCCCTGCTGACACAGGGTCACCATGGCTGTGCAGCACTCTGGAGTGCTGGGAGAAGCTGGTAAGTTGTTCCCTTAAAGTGCTACAGGTACACAAATAGGAGAAGGTGATGGAACCAATAAGTCCTTTCTCTCAGGCCATTGTCATTGTGAACACCAGATTAACATGACAAGGTTTCACTGCATTTTGCTGAAGCAAATCCCCATCAGGCTTCCTTGAGTCCTTGGAACATGACCCTTTCTCAAGCACCTCTCTATGCTTGGGAAAATATTTCTATTTTGTCCTTTTTTTCTCCAAGTTGCCCATGCATTTGCCACAAGACACCTAGGCTGAGGCACAATTATTGAGCAGAATTCCAACACATACACCTGAAATATGAAAAGTGCTCTCTAGCCCTCACTGATGAAAAAACAGCAGATGAGAAATAAAACTATAAAACTATGCAGCTTATTAATAAGAAAATAAAGGATTTATAGATGACAATTTAGTCCATGGAGAATATTGAAGATTCACCAGCTTGCCCCAGGAGGAGTAACCAATTTTAATCCTTAATATAAAGGAATTATTACTAGATTCATCTAAGGTATTGATGAAGTGCAACTAAGAAAATAGGAAGCAAAAGAAAATATAAATTACTATTTTCATCTTAAGAAATAGACAACACATGGTGAGACCATTTACTTCACTGTATTCCTTCTCTCCTTCAGTTTTTGTATATATTTTTCTGCTTCTCTTCTAGATTTCCTATTGTCTGCATGAAGTACACAAATGAAGGAATGTTTACTTGTGTAAGATTTTCTTTTATGTTTCCCAAGGTGAATTCAATCAAGTGTTTTTCTGTACCAGTGTCCCTGGTTTTCTGATCTATTTTATGTATGGGAAATGCATCAGTAAACAGAGCTCAGTGGTCACTTGAATTTAATTTAATTTAATTTATTAGAATGTGATGAAAAGATTTGACATCACTTGAAAAAGACAGGTGATTCCCATGCCTTGTATATTTTAATGAAGTACTGCAGAGCTCAAGAGAGATATAATTATGCTTTTCTGTGAAAGGCCTATGAAATTTCTTTAGTAAAGTCTTTTACCGGTTCTCAGGGCACTATAAAATAATCTGTTAACTTGCTTACGATAAAAAAAAAAAATAAAAATAAGGCTTTTTAGAAGAAGTGGTAACTACAAGTTATAAAGCAGATCAGCAACTTTAGAGAGAATTTATCAGGAGCCTGGAAGAACAGAAATTTTTACAGTAAGGGTAAGTGTTTTTAGAGGGCAGAGGATGTGCCACATTAAAGAGTGTTAAACTGCCCGCACAGTTTAAGCAATTTGAACATGTGGGTAGCAAAGGTTTTGTCTTTGTTCTGCCTTCAGTACAACTGATGTGTGTCTCCACATCATGCTGTGCTGCCTCTCCCCACAGGACTGTGCTTCTGAGGGGTGTTTGAAGTAAAGCTGATGGCACACTATGTTGATCTTGAGAGGATCAACACCCCTGAATTAAGGGGTGACATTACTTTTTCTTGACTGACAGAGATAAAATGCATGCAAGAAAGGATTCCTGAGATGTTTCTGTGTCAGTGAGGGTCAAAAAGACCTGTGTCCAGCTTTTTCCCAGAAGAATTGTCTCCTCCTAGAATGTGACATTTAGTCTTTATGTGAACTTTTTCAAATGTGTCAGATTGCAAATGTTTGAATAAATATTTTGTCCCCAAGGCAGAAAATATACCCAATACTTCCCTAATGCAATGTAATTAATTAGTGTATTGCTCTTTATCAGAAGAATATGTCTGGATGTTTTGCATAATTATGATAGGGTTCAAATTTATAAAAACCTCTCTAGAACAGCCACAAACAAGATTTGTTTTCCTAAGCCAACTGTGTCTTCTTATGAGAGTAGAGAGATAATGCCTTGGTGGAATTCACTATCTCAAGGGATTTAAACCGGGCAAAAAGTGTAGACATAACCTGAACCTTAAGAAAGTAACTTCTAGTTTATTAAAGAACTAGTGGATTGGACCCCTTGGGAAACTGTCTTCAGGGACAGAGAAGAAAAAGAAAGCTGGTAACTCTTTCATATTATTTTCCTTAAAGCACAAGAAGAGGTCTCAATTCCCATGTTCAAGAAATTAGTGAGGGAGGGCAGGAGCCCAGCATGGCCAAGTGAGGATCACCTGGTCAGGCTGAAACACGGGAGGGAAATGTTTAAACAGCAGAAGTAGAGACTTGCATTCTGGGAAGAACATAGGAATAACTGCCTAGGACTGTAAGGGTGGGGTCAGTATTGATAAGGCACAGTTGAAGCTAAATTTGGTAAGGAATATGAAGAATAATAAGAAGGGTTTCTCCAGGTAAACCAGCTAGAAAATGCAAGACAATAGAAACTTCACTGTAGCAATAAGTGAGACAGAACTGGTGCAGGTCGTGAAGAAGGTCATTTTTCACTGAGAATTGCTCTTCCCACAGCTTTCAAGTAGGCAGAATGCAAGATACGTGGGAAATGAAGTCCCACCCAAGGCAGGACAAAATACAACAGATTTAAACTGAATGAGATGTTTGATTTAGACTAAATATAAGGAGTTCTTTGCTATAAGACTGGTAAAGCACAGGAACAGGTTGTACAGAGAAGCCCCATTCCTGGAAATGTTCAAGACAAGGTTGGATGGGCAACCTGATCTAGTAAAAGATGTCTCTGGCCATGGCAGGGGGGGTGGAATGAGATGATCTTTAAAGGTTCTTTGCAACTTAAAACCTTCTATGAGTGTATGACCTTAAAACTACTATTCCTGTCTGCCTGCCTGCCTTTGAGTACTCACTCACAGATTTAACATTTTATATAAAACCTCCCTTAGGGCACAATCTCTATGTTTTAAAACACTGAACACTGTTTCAGGAGGGCTGCTCCTGGAGGGGGTTGGCAAGGGCCTCATTAACCTGTCTGGGAGATGCTGCATGTAGCCAACTTTGAATCCCTGAGCTTACAAAGAAGAGCAGGACACCACAACATTGAGTTAAGTCATCGTAGGGGCATCTCTTCAGTACAAAGAGATCCTCTGCTGACACAAGTGTTCCCAGCCTCTGGCTGCTCTTAATGGGAACACTGGTATTATATAAAATATATGGCATTTATGAGTCCTAGATTAATTTTCTTGTACTTCTGCAAACTTCCTTTTGAACTTTGAATAAACCTTTTACTAGCTAAAGATGTTTTAAGTTACGGGGCATGTAAATTTGCGCCTAATGTTTTAAATAGCACATGGACCGTCTTGGTAAATATCACAGAATAACAGAGATATAATTTTCATTTTGTTTTAGTTTTAATTCCTCAGTTCCTCATCAGTAGGCAGGAGAGAAGAGCAATCTCCTGTTTTATGGGATAAAAATATATCAGGATTGGGATTTTTTTAAATCTTTCCGTGTAAGAAGTAGGAGATTAGATACTTTTTGTGCAGATGTTTGATGGAAAGATGTATTCATCATTTTTTGTATTGTCTGAATACTCATGGGTTTCAGTAGTATTTATTTTATCATAATAGGACAGCTTTGTCCTATCCAAGTTGTGCATTTTTCAAATAATGCAATGGCAAAAGGAGAACCCTTCCTTACACTAGAAGCACAATAGAAAGAAATCTCAAAAGCATATGTATTCATATAGGGGTAAATATATATTAAATAGTACAATATAAAACCATAGGCATATAACAAACATAAAATGCTAAAATAACATCAGGATATGGCACTGACATGCAGCAGCACATCTAAGAACAAAACAACTGCATCAGATACAATAATCCATTTCTACAATAAAATTATTTGCCTGATCATTTGTTTCTTCTCTCTGTAGCTCTTCCCCTTGACTTGCAGCATGCTGAAGTGACAGATCAATGTTTTCCTCTACTAAAAACTATAAATTCTTGTGACAGTGAAATCCTTATTCAAGAAGAGACCATCACCAATGTTTCTGCCAAATACCTTCTGATGCTGTTTAGGCTACTCTGTGTGCCTTACATTACATTCATTATCTTTTCAGAAGTAGAACTGAGCAATATGTGGAAAGTTTAGTGAAAAGACTATTTTGTAGGATAATAACACACCAGAGTATCTGAACCTGAAAGTAAGGCCCTTTAATGCAGATTCATCTGTCTAAGTCTGTCATAATCATACCTATCTTCATCCTTTTTATTTGCACTAAGTGCTCAGGGGAAAGCATCTCTATGCACTGCAATTGATGGGTTTACTCTGTGATCAGGTGTTTTGCTACTTAAGTGGCAACTTAACGCGTATTTCTTGACTACCCTTTGTGATTTTGCCCATGTGTCCTGTCAGAGTGAGGGCAAAGTGAACCTCTCTTACAGGTTGATGGGTCATCCTCTAAGGACAGGGGGAATTTACAACAGCCTCTCTTCCTACCTCCATATCTTTCCTGCCCCTCTCCCCCCACAAAAGCATTATCTTGGTATTTACTGGAAAATACAAGAATCAGCAGGCAGGAAATTCATGGTGTATCTTAATTATTAGTTTCTGCCTATCTCAGAGTGTTGAATGAATTGGCCAAATTTGCTGATCTGCCTGAAAGCTAACTCAGAAAATGAAACACAAAAAGAATTGTTTTCTTTTGGATCAGTTAGTGAATTACTGATCTTACAGGAGTATTATCACTGGAGTTACATAAAAGATGGGGCTAGCATGCTTATGAAAGAAAATAGAGAGAAAGAACAGCCCTTTTGGAATTAATTCCTATTATCCACTGATTTAGTTAGCTGTAAACTCACAAAATTAGAGCAGATTTTACTTAATAAGCACAGTCCTGTGTTCCTTCTATAGCAAGTAGTGAAAGGACTATGATTTTTTTATTATTAAAAAATACTTACACATGTGTTTCTTACATACAAGAATTTAAATTAATCTTTATAACTTGTTTTTATTCCAGTTATTATAATGCTTCATAAGCTATTCCCCAAAATTGCATTCTTCAGTGGGGGCCACTGAAGATAAAAGAAAAAGCTTCCAAACGGGAAGACATCCTTTGTGATGGACTGACTGGCCATATTATAATGCATGGTTTGGCATGGACAGACACGGCTGCACTGTGATTTGAAAAATTGCTTTGCCTTTCCTACAGCTTAGCTTTGGCAGCTGCAAAGCAGAAATAATTATATAGGCCTCCTCTGAAAGAGTATTTAGATTTGTGAGGATGGTGTGCTCTTGGAGAAATGTGCATTGCCAAGAGTTACTAAGCCTTCCTGGGTTGATGGAAGCAAGTAGATCAAGGGATAAGGTGGAGATTAATCTCTTTTTTTTTTTTCCCCCTGAAAAACATTTCATTGTGCTTATCTTTGATGAAAACTAGGAGAAAAGTATCATTTAGGTAGCTAAAGTGCTTAATCCCAACTTTAGAGACATAAGAGATTCTAGTGCCATCCCTAGCTTTGCCTGCATGGTAAAGCTTGCCACATGTGTCAGCAAGGACTGATGACAAGTTGATAATAAAGACCTGTCATTGAAATGTACCGGAAAATAATTTTGGATGATTAGAAAGTGGTCAACAACAGCTTACCCTGTACTGTGTTCCTTAAAGGAAATGTCAGTCCTAAAATTCCATATTGAAACTTCCCAGCTGCTATCATTGTCCACCACAGGGCAAGCTGCAGAATCAACAGAGCGCACGGGAGAGTTGAATACCAAACAATAAAGCTGACAGAACACAAAGCAAATTGAGGCAGTAATAAAGCTGCTGGGATTTGCTGTAAATGGCACCAAGTCTGTACCAGACCTTATGAAAGTCTGCTTACATCAGACTTGTTGGGTACCCACTAAATGCACAAGATCCCTCTCGGACAACTATGTCAATTCCTGTCAGAACAACAGAACAATAAAGCAGCAGATTCTGCAAAAGTTTAATATTATGAAATAAAATTCCAGGACATTTGATGTGCTGAGTGCTGTATTGTATATTTTTTAAAGATAAATGCAGACTTCCTGATGAATCCTGACATGTTTATTTCTTTGTTCCCCAGCACAACTAAAATAACCAATAAACACAAAAAATCCTCCTGCAGAGATTGTGATATTATTTTTCTTCCAGGTTTTGTAAGTTTGGCTTTTTGATGTACAATTCATTACTTATTTTATGGGTGATACTAAAAATAAGTAGGCAACTAAGTAGATATGTGTCCCTGCACCCCAAACATCAACAGAGCTATAACCACTGGTTTATTTGGAAAAAAAAAAAAGTTTATAGAACACTTTTGGACAAAATTTACAATGGTTGCTGAAAAGGTCCTGAATAAAAGAGTACTTTGTTAGAAAATGATTTTGTTCCTCCTACATTACAATGACTGGCGTTTCAGGTGAATACTTATTTAGCTTTGTCAGCAAAACTTTTTATCTAGAATAACATCATTCTGGGGAATTCAAAATGTGTATGTAGTGGCTTATTCCTTTTCCTCACTCAATGGCTGCATTTATGTGATGACAACATGTGCAAGCTCTAAGGACAATGGTCCTACAAGAAAAAAAAATATCAAACATTTTGCATCCACTTTGCCACATAAAGCAAAACATGCTTCATAAACTGCACTAAGCAAAGCAGCAAAAATTAATGGTAAGCTGCCTACATTGTGATGCAGAACAGAGCAAGGTGATCCAAAACTATTCTATATAATGAGAAAGGGGAAATGATGACACACAAAGAAATGAGGAAAGGGCAGACTGGGTGGGCAAGCAAAGTGTGCAGTGTAATGTGGAATAGAGACCTTGGAAAAAATAACAGGGCTGAAGGGGCTTCACCACAAGAATATGCACACCAAGAAAGAAGTGTCTAGAGGGCCTAAGTGTGATTGAAGCTCTCATATCTTTTCAGGGAAATAGTAATGACTGAGGGCCCATCTGAAGTATTTGTACAATAATTCACCCAAGAAGGGAGATGACCCATGCAATGGGAAAGCCAATCTTGATTTTCTTTAAGGGTTATGACAACCAAGAGAGGTTTCTGAGGATTGGTAGTAAAAAAACATACACTCCTATTTTGAAGAATAGCAAGAAGGAGGATCTCTAGAAATACTCAGTTGTAAGTTTATTTCAGTCTCTGGCAAGATGATGAAGCAAATCCTGTTAAAAACCATTTGCAAATAGATGAAGGGGAAGAAACTGATTGAGAATATTGAAAACAGTTTTAAAAAGGTAAAATCATGACTAACCAGTGTGGTCAATTTCTACAGCAAGATCTGTCTTGGTGGGCAAGAGGGGAACAGTAGAAGTTTTTTATCTTGAATTCAGCAGGGCTTTTCACACAGTCACTCAGCTGCCTTAGACAACCTATGAAATAAGGACAAAGTGGATGAATGGTGAGATGCTCTTAAAGGTGGATGAAGAGCTGGGCACAAAGAGTTGTGATTAGTTGCACAAAATCCGTCTGGAGACAGGATATAAGAGGTACCCCAGGCATCTGTGCTGTTTGAGCTCTTCATTATTAGTGTACTCTCACTAAACCTGCAGAGGATATAACACCAAAGGGAGTGGCTGATGCACCAGAGGACTGAGCTGCCATCAGGAGGAACCTGAACAGGCTGGAGAAATGGACTCAGAAATCTCTTGAAGCTCAGCATAGGTAGAGTGCAAAATCCTGCCCCTGAGAAGAGTAACCTTGTGCACCAGTACAGCAAGAAAGCAGTACTTTGCAGATATTATCCCAGGCACCCCTGTGGACTGCAGGCTGTGTGCAATTCAGCAGTGTGCCCTAGCAGCAATGAAGGTCAGACACCTCCTGGGCTGCGTAGGGAGAGTGCTGCCAGGAAATCAGGGAGTCACAAAATGGTTTGGGGTGGAAGGGATTTTTAAAGATCATCTGCTCCAACTCACCTGACACAGGCAGGAATTTCCTTCACTAGGTAAAGTTGTTTGAAGCCCGGGCCAACCTGAGCTTGAACACATCAAGGGATAGGACATCCACAATTTCTCTGGGCAACTTGTTCTACAGCCTCACCATCCTCATCATAAGAATTTCTGCCTAACATTGAATTTAACCAAATGTCTTTCAGTTTGGAAATGGAACTCAATCCCACTGACTGTTGTGGATGCAGACACTAAGCAGTTTTGGTCCCAACACAGACCCTGAATAGACATAACACTTTGGATATGGCCATCCAACCAATTCATTATCCATCCAAAAGTTCATCCATCAAATCCTTATCTCTCCACTTAAGTGGCAAGATTGTTGTTAGGGAGCATTCCAAAGGCTGTAGAGATAAGAGCCCAGGTGATATCAGTACCTCTTCTCCTGTCCACTGATGCAGTCACTCCATCACGGGAGGTCGTGGGAGGCCAGTAGATTGGTCATGTACAGTTTGCCACTGGTGAAGGTCATGGGAGATGACATTGTCCCTCTGCTGCAGTGACACAGACCTGGTGTGCCATGTCCAATGCTGGTGGCTGGACCAGACAATCTCTAAAGATCCCTTCCAGCTTCAGCCATTCTTCACCATGGTTCTTTGATAGGACATTTTACTGTAAATCACTTTATATTAACATCATTTTGTGAGGAAAACCATCCAAAGGAGTATGAAAACTGCATAATGATCACTTCCAACATAAGAACATGATTAGTCGACTGGTGATATGCTAGAGTTCTTTTGCTGAAATTCTAACAGAACTTCTGAGAAATGCAACTCAAAGAGATCTTTGAAACATCAGTGAGGCAAAAAAAAAAAAAAAACAAAAAACAAAAAAACCAGGAATTTAAAAAGTCACCAAGAAGAACCAAGAAGGCAATGAAAATAACAATGTATTTACCTTAGGAATTGCAAGGCAATTAACTTAAGGAAAATAGTATTTAAGAAAAGAGAGAAAATACAAATAATAATACTAAAACTCTAGTGTTGATAATAGATAAAAATTATATAAAAAAAAGATTAATGTGGGAAATGTTGGTACTAAAAAACAGAGAATGATCTGATTTTCTGCTGCCTACTCTGAGATCTTGTATTACAAAAGAAAGACACCTGGTGAGATAACATCTGGTATGTTCATAGACAAATGGGTTTTAAGGTCATTTTGATCATTTAGTCTGATCTCACTCAGCAAAAAACTTTCAAGTTCAGAGATCTAATATCTTGATGTTCAGGTTTCCCCTTGGAAACTTCTTGGAAGTTGAAATTTTAATACTGTCCTGAACTTGTTGGGACATGAGAAAGTACCACCAGTTAGATAATTGATCACATGTTGTGATTTTGCACTTAGGGGCTGGAAAGAAGTGGTGGCAAAAATATGTCTCTGAAAAGAAGCAGAGGAGGAAAGAAAGAGGCTCCAGAAATAAGAAGATGAAGGTCCTGGTTGGAATAAATATCTTGGAAGTGGGAAGAGCTCTGGGAGATGGATAAAATGCATGGAGATGAATCTCCGAGGACACCCAGGAACCTCAGCCAGTAGCATCTGTGGCTGGCGACTGCGGGCAGCAGCACAGCCTGGACCAATGTGACCTTCCCAGTATACAGATACATCATAGGCTGTTATTCACTCTTATACAGACAGAGAAAAGAAAAAAAAAATGGGCCCCTATATGTTCTGAAGGACTTGCAGGACAGAAACAAACCAAAATGTCATTCTTTGTCCAAAGCAGAAAATCTCAGAGTGTCTCCTAGTTCGACATGTGGAAAACACAGCCTTAGTTTCAAATTATTATTGTTATTATTATTAATACCATACCACCATAATATAACAATTAATAAACTATTCAAACATTTGAAGGAAATTTTCTGACTTATAGGATACATGGCATCTTTGATGTTAAGGAAAATCAAAGCCAAGCAAACTAAAAAAAAATAAAACATAACTCACTAACTACTATAATATATTTTCTTTTGTATAAGATGCATTTTCCCTTGACTTTCAACAGTTACCAATGGAAACCCAAACAATGCCTGCAGTTTTTGCTTTAAACCAAAACTGCAAGAAATACAAGCTTCCCAATAAAATGTAAAACCTCTGCAAGATCAATAAGTGAAGGAGGAGATGCAGAGACTCCTGGTGTCAACCAGGACCATTGACTTTGACTCCCGAGTACAAAAATAATAGATATTTTGTGTTACAGAAATGAAAGAACTCCACCAAATGTAAAGAAAAACACTTAACCTTCATCAAAAGGATATAAAGTTCAAATATTAAGATATACTTTAAATTTTTTACCCACTGATTACATATATTGTAAAATACTGTTTTAGCTTACATATTCATAATACAGAATTCTTGGTATTTATATTTGCGTACCTTAAATCCATGAAGTGGTCCAATTGAAATCCCTCAAATGTTGTGGTTTTGTCCTCTGTAGATGCAGACCTGGAAAAAAGGATTAATTTTCTGTACTAGGATACATCATAATGTTTAGACAGTGCAGATACCTACATTTGAGTGGTCTGGTTTCCAGAGGAAAACTCCAGAAACTATAGTCTTGCAGCTAACTTATTTATGTTAGAGGTCTCCTTACTAATGAATCTCAAACTATTTATTTATTGATATTAAAATAAAGGAAACTAAAAAAAGCAAGTTTATATGACATATTTTCCTTGGGAAAAAAATCCACATTGGTTTTATATGGTAGTGGGATAAGATTCATGAGGAAATGATACAATATGGATCATTTTGATGCAGAGCACAAGGAGTGACTTCAGTGTGCACCAGGGGCTCACAGAGCTCCAATTAACTGAGGATGACCTGGAGGTAAAACCCTGTATCAATGTACATGACTGTGTAGTGCACATCAATCATCAGTGCACTCAAACCTCTCCTGGCACCAGTCCTTCTGACCTCTCTGTCCTTCTTTCTGAACTGTTACAGTGCCTGATTACTCTAAGTGCTTGGAAACCACACATTATAATTTCTAGGGGTTTTTGTTTGGTTGGTTTTTTTCATCTCAGGGGTGCACAAACTTAAAATGGTCTGACTGTTCACTGAACACTGATACGAATTTTTCTCTGCACTCGCCTCATTAATAATACAGTGCCAAACCAAATTTCTTTATTAATCTTTATTAATCTTTATTAAGCTGTGACATTTTTTCAACAAAAAATATGATCTATAGAGCATTTTTACTGCCCTCCTGCCATATTCCTTCTTGCATGAGTATTTTTCTGCATCATTTAAAAGACTGCACCACAGAACTGTTGGGGATCTTGACAGATCTTATACAGAGACAAGGCAATTTCTTTATTTTTGTTTGACAGTCCTGCTTTCTATACTTCTGAAGACAATATTAGTCCTTTCTGTTACAGCACTTCACTGCCAGCATGTTGAGGTGATATTTTCTTGCTGAACAAAAGGGTGGATTTTTTACAGCTTACCACTTTCCACTCAAAGATCCCTTATGGTGTAAATTCAGCATGAATTTCCTGCTCTTGCACATGTTATTGAGCAGCTGATCACTGGGAAACAATTGCAAGGTACTTTACAATACCCTGTTGAAGAACCATGTCCCCATAATCTATCTCACTTTTTATCATACCTCCAAGATTTATCTGTAAATAAAATAATTATTAAAAACTTTACTGAAAGCATTATAAATTGGTCACTTCATGGATGACTTCCCTTTAACAGCTGTTAAAAGTGTCATTAATCCAGTTGTTTTATTTGTTCCATAGAAAGTAAAACATCATGTAGTACTTTCTCAAATACCCTGCAGATATTCCAGTGTGCTACATCAATATGTTTATTTTGATCAGATGAATGAATTATAACAACATAGAATAGGAAGAGACATTCCATGTCATTGAATTACAGTTTTGTTTTGTCACAAACAATGATGTTATGTAATACATTCTATAGACTGTTCTATAAACAAAGAAGGATATCTGCCTGACTGCTATAATTATCCTGGTGTATCAAAACCTCATTACTGTTAACATTAAAAGCTTTCTTCTAAATTTCAGCTTAATTAATTATACTTCCTTGTTGCACATTTGGCCTTTTTCTAAAAGAGTTTTTCTGTCATCTTGAAATTTAGCCACAGATATTTCTAAACAGAATTCTCCATTTTTTCTCTTCTTTTTTTTTCTTTTTTCTCCCCCAGGTAAATGAACGGCAATTGTTTTACTCTTGGGATAATAAGAAGACAAATTTTTCTTGGATTTTCACAGAAATCATTTTCAGTAGTTATACTGTGATGACAAAAATGACATATTAGTTTGATGAACCACATGGATAGACATTAATCATGGCTTTTGATGCTTTGTGTATTGGATAACCATTTTATCATTACAGTTTTCTCTGGGATTGACATCAAGCAAAGCACTCTTTAATTTTTGCAAAATTTATCTGCCTTGCTTAATTCTACCCATGAAGCTAGTGCTCTTTTCACTCAAGAAGTCTCACAACTCCAGCTTATTTATTTGTTTGCTTGTTTGTTTATTTGATATTATTTCTTGCTCAGGAGGCTTCTCAAAAAAGGAGAGAAGAACTTCATACTATAAATCTTTGTATTTCAGCAAATGTTACTTTTACCCACCTTTATTATCAATGCCATGCTTTCTATTTTGTTCACAGCATTACACAAAGCAAAATATATGTTGAATATTTTTCCTTATTGTGCATCCCTACCTCTGATATTTCCATTCAAATGTAACAGGGGATGCACACATTACTTAGGAACTAACCTCCATTGCAGTATACCTACTTACTGGGCCATGACCCATGATTTTACTGGGCCATTTAAACTTCAGTTATCATTTTGCTTTCTTTATCAGCTGCCTGCATTGAATATTCCATTTGAATTCATTATATTGCAGTGGCTCTTTTTCCATATCATATTGCATATTAAACTAGAATAGTCATTTTCACCTCTTCTTTTAATCAAGACATTTTTGTGTGTGTAATAAAGATTCTCTGCGTTTGTGAAATAATTGTTTCTTGTGCATTCAATAAAATGTCCTCAGAGTATTCATAATGTAAATTAACACTTCTTCCTTTAAATTTATCACTTCATATAAAGCATCATCAGGACTTGGATTATTCCTTATTATAAAACATCATTAGTATTAGGATACTAATATAATCTCTTTAGATTCAACAATGCCAGTTGTAAGTGATTACAACTGATGAGAAAATTCCATGGCTCCTGTAAGCTTTGTGATTTCCATAAATCCAGGTGATTTTTGGAGATTTGGACATATTTTTTCCTCACCAATGTAGCCATAGCTGCTATAGTGACTAATCCTACTAGTCCCCAGCAACCAGACCCTGTGTGGTTCCTCTTGTTATTTCAGTCACCTCTCTAATTTGCCAGTGTTCCCAGTGCTTATTGGTGCTCCTTACAAGCAGCTAAACAGATCAGTTGCTAAGTCCTGTAACTATTTATTTTAAACCTGCTGCTTTCTTGAGTGTGCAATTTTATGTGTATTGTAAAACTGCCTATGACAAGATCCACCTTTTTGAAAAGGGCCATACCTCTGCAAGAGAAGGATTTCTGATGGTAAGGCAGGATGTCACTGAGAATGCAATAAGTGCACAATCAGAGAAAACTGGAGATTGTCAACAAAGTAAGAGCGAACATAAAGGAAATAGCCTTTTCTGTAGGAACAGCCATGTTTTTGCTTTTGAGAAAAAAAAAATCAAACATGGGGTGCTAAAACATTTCTATATGATTCAAAAATACAAGCTGATTGTACAAAATGATGCCCAGAAGGTGCATTATTTCCTTACCAAGGTGTTAGAAGGAAAAGCCTTTCTTGCTAGCTGAAAATGCTTAAGAAAACAAATGGTAATAAATAAAAAAAAGATCCTATTATTTATAGTGATGAAGTTGTATAGTATTGCTAATGTTGGATAGGACCTCTGGAGGTCAACTGGTCCAACCTCCCTTTTCAAACAGGAACACCTACAGAGAGTTACTCAGGACTGTGTTCAGACAACTTTTTATTATTTCCAAGTATGGAGATTCCATGACTTTCCTGGACAAGCTGTGCCAGTGGCAATCACCCTAACAGGAGAAAATGTATCCTCACATTTAGAGGGAACTTCCTGTGTGCCCATTGCCTCTGGTCCTGTCACTGGGTGTAACTACAGAGAGCCTGGCTCTGTCCTCTTTGCACTGCTTCAGGGATGTATACACATTAATAAGAACCCCCTGATCCTTGAATCCCCTGATCCTTCTCTTCTGAAGGCTGAACAACCCCAATCCTCTCAATTTTTCCTCATAGAAGAGATCTTCTGTCCATTCATCTTTTTTGCACATCAGCTGGATTCCCTCCTGTATGTCCATGTCTCTCTTCTCCATATCTGGACTCACATATCCTGGTGGCTCTTATCAGGGCTTTAACTTCCAAACAATGGTCTTCCTAATGCAGCCCAGGATACTGTTGGCCACTTTTACAGTGAGGGCACATTTATGGATCACCTGCTGTCCACTAGGACTGCAGGGCCTTTTTTGTAAGGCTGTTTTGCAGTTTCTCAGCTTCTCAGCTCTCAGCAGGTATTGCTGCAGGGGGTTGTCCCCCACCAAGAGCATGAATTTGCTTTTATTTTGTTGAAATTTGCAGTGCTACCATCAGCCCAGTTCTCCGTCTTGTTGTGGTACCTCCAAATGGCTACACAAGGTGTGAATGTGGAAATTAATCTGGATAGGCAGGGGAGGAATTTCAGTCTGTAGACCCTAAGAACATGTTATTCCCATACATGTTTCACATCCATCAATTTCGTTTACCCAGTGATTTCATATTCAGACACCAAAATTATAATGTTCTCACAAAAGGTTTCTCTTTGACAAGATCTGAGCTGGTTTTCTGATAATTAACAGCTCATTTTATGCCTTCCAGACATTCTGCATTCTTTTCAGGGAGTGACTACATCCCTACTTACTGCTTAGGTACAAAATGAAAGACATCTGTGATCTGAGTTATAGTAAGCCAACAAAAGCAAAGAATATACATTACTGCTGCAGTCTGTAGAGAAACTTCTAGATTCAAGGTCACAAGTCAAGAAAAACATTAATTTCTCAAAGGGGCACTGAAACACTGTGGAGAGAGCTTGAAGGAATATCATCATAATTCCTCCATCTGGCCACAAACACTCTGTCTTTTGCTGTCCTAATAAGGAACATGGATTAAATATGGTTAAGCACTCAAGCTAGTTGTGATTTCTTTTAATTAAAAGAAAAGCAAATTGTTTTGATTTGTAATCATAAGGAAAAATATATTTTCAACCCTTGTGCACAGACACAATTCAGTTCAAATTCTGACTAAGCCTCCTAAGCAGAGAACAAAACCCAGCATGGTCTCATCTAGGTTTTGTTCAAAAACAGAGAAACACCTATAATCTATGCGCTTCTTAATGGATGGTATTTTATGTAGCAATGCTTTGGGCTTATTTCTGTTGCTTTTGAAGGTACCCATACACTTATATGAGTAGTCCTTCAAATATGTACAGGCTGTAGGGTAGAGACCTGACTGAGCCTGATCCTGGGGAGGAGGAAAAGTATCAAATGTTGAGGAGTGTCTGAGGGTTTTGTTAGTCCCCATATTTGCAAAATTCCCCTTTCACTGCAATATTTAACTCTTCATTTTCTGTTTTTCTCATTTTCTATTTTGATACAGACCATTTTCAGAGAGAAGGATACTGTGCTGGAATGGACTTTTGGGGTAAACCCCACATTCTTCTTTACAGAAATGTTTTGAAGCAAAAGCAGTTACAGCAATACAGAAAGTCAGTCATGCACATAACTGAAAAACAGTATTTGTTGACAGCTATGTCAGAGCATCATGCCTGCTGAAAATGGTCTGGTTTGGTGCCAAAACCCATTAAAATCACAGAACATCCTCTGTTGATCTCAACCAGATACTTTCAGTAAAATTGCATGCTTTGAATAAGAATCCCTCTTTGTACCTAATACGTGCTTATTAACCAAGAAGAATGCTATTAACTGATTTCAGCTCCAGAAATTTCTTTTACCCCAGTGATTTTATGCCAGACCTACCAGAGGGGAGCGGTACTGAGAAGTTCATACCATCTCAAAAATGTCTGATGGTCCACATGAAATAAGACTGTGGATCAGCTCCACCACCTGTGTTTCATTTACAGTAATGATTTTTATTTTTTTTTCCCAAGCATAAAATCTGAATATGGTATAGGTAGGAATCTATCTTCCCTTATGTATACCAGAATCTTTTACCACAGTGTCATGGAAACATGCAAGTAAGAAAATACTCTGTGCCTAATTTGAGACAGTGCTAAAGAAACACTATATTGCTTAATTAAACAGCAAAAATTATATGAAGAGAGAGCGAGACAAGAAGAAAGAAGGTTGTCAATACAAAAATATGTCCTGTTATCCTGTGGATAACTCTGAGATCTTTTTTCCACATTGGTTCCTGTACCCAGTTAATCCTGTTAACTGTAAATGATGAGTCAAGTTGACAGCTTGGTCCCTATTTATGCTTGTATTTTCTTTATGCTTAAAGTTTAAATAAATGTAATTTGATGGGGATGAATAAACCCTTCGGGCTTTTTACTGAAACAGCTCAGGAAGAGTCTATTTTAAATGGAAATACAAGAATGCAAACCAGAATTTCCTGAGAGCATAATAGCAGAGCAATTCCAAAATCCTATGTAACCTGCTTGTGAAGTAAGGAGTGAAAATGGACCTTAATAGTAAAAGAATCTGCTGTTTAATAACTTCAGCTTTGTTAGTATCCCAAACTACAGGAGTATAAATCCTATGTCTTTAATAGGGTATAATATTTGCTATAGAAGATGAGGGAAAAAAGGAAAATAACTTTAACAGACAGCCTGAACATGAGATATCAGCAAATTTACCTTCCACTACTGCAATATCTAAGAAGCTCTGTTCATTAGTGAAATATGGCTTTACTCATCAGTTTATAGTCAGATAAAATGCCAAAGAAAGCTTCCCTCCTCTCCCTTTCCCTTCCCTCCTCTCTGCTCCTCTCCCCTTCTCTCCCCTCCTCCCATTTTTCTGATTCTATGATGCTACTCGAGTCTGATGAAGCCCTGGCACAGGTTGCCCAGAGAAGCTGTGGATACCCCATCCCTGGAAGTGTTCAAGGCCAGGGGCTCTGAGAAACCTGGAATCTTGGAAGGTGTCCCTGATCATGGCAGTGGGTTCAGAGTGAAATGATCTTTATGTTCCTTCCAATCCAAACCATTCTGTGATTCTCTGATTTGATTTATTACTCAGGACTGTAGAGACATCTGTGCAGACCACAGAGGTTTCTGTTAGCACAGAGTGATGTAATTCTTGTCAGACTGACATTCATTCTCACTTACTTCCCTTTTGCTCTCAGCTGAAAACCAAATTTCAGCAGCAAGCAGAAAACTAAGAGGAAAAGAAATAAAGAAGGTAATATAAAGCTTTCACAGAAACATTTTGTGCAGATGTTAGCATCTTAGGGGTATCCATAGAGGTTCACGCATTCACAAAACTTCCAACTGAAAGATAGATGACACCTAGTCTAATAAGCACTGGTCTCTGAACAGGCATTCATTGATTTTAATCTTGTTAAATCATGTTCTAGTTTCTCAGAGACATAAAAAAGGAAAGAAATACAAAACACAACTCAGTAATAACCAAATTACCCAGGAGATGAAATCAACAATTCTAGTGACTTCTCAGGCTAGAGAACAGGAGTTTAAAAGAATTTAAAGGATAAGTAATGAAAGCTTGTGTGTTTTACAACATGGCAAGAAAACAAAATAAGTAGCTGCAGACAAAGCAGATTTTTAAAGGCAAAATGTGAAGAACACCCTGAAACAAGAGTAAGAAAAGATATTCCAGTGAGATCCAAACTCTCATGTTTGGATGTGGCATTCACACGTTCATAAAAAAAGATTATGCTGTATTTATTTTTGAAACAGGCTTATGAGCTTCTTTATAAGGCTGATTCATATAATGATGGAATAGTTTGGATTTGAAGGGACCTTTAAAGGCCATCTAGTCCAACTTCCTGGCAATGAGTATCAGCTTGATCAGGTAGCTCAGAGCCCTGACCAAGCTGACCTTGAATGTTTCCAGAGATGGGGAATCTACAACTTCTCTGTACAACCTGCTCCTGTATTTTGCCCCCTTTATCATAAAAAATCTTCTTCCTATCTAATTTAAATTGACCCTTTCTCAGTTTAAAACCATTACCTATCACAACAATCATTGCTAAAAATCCTCTCCCCATCTTTTCTTTAAGCTCCTTTCAAGTACTGACAGGCCACAATAAGATCTACCTTTGCTAAGCCTCCAGTTGAAATGTGGGTGTGACACTTTCCAGAGAGGATATGATAGACCAGGAACACTGTGCAATCCAAAAGCAGAAATCAGTCTTAGGTCTGAGTCCCAGCTCTTGAGACATCACAATCAGTAAACCTTAACCATCTTCCTAAATGGTCATGGATTGGGTGAGTTTCTTTTTTCTCCTTTCTTTTACTAAATGGTAAAAGTGTTCTCAGACTGCACAGAAAATATACTTACTCTGTGACAAACTCTCACAGAAAGAGGGAGGGCCTGGGCTAGGGTTCAGAGCTTGGCAATGTTGTGGCAAGTTGCACCCTGTTCCCAGTCTCACCAGCAGCCTAAGAAACAGTTGGATAAAACATCTCTTTCTGTTTTCCCCATCTACAGATGGGGAATCACAGCATCATAAATGTGCTCAGGGTTTTAAGCCATCTAAAATGACACTATTCCAATCATGGAGAGACAGCAACCAAATAAAACTGCAATAATTACCAGTTACTGTCCTCTCCTCAGATAGAGGGAAACTTAATCCACTAATGCTTGTAAATACGTAAAGATTCTGCAGTGAAAGCCTGCATGAGAATGTAGAGCATTAGCCTTGCAAGTGACAGCAGAGTGCACTCTGGAAGAAAAAACAAAATCATTGGGTTAAATTCTCCAAATTCAGAGAAATTTTCCTAAGAGTATGTCTCAGTAGCAGATCTAGTCCTGATGCTAAGAACTGACTTTAGATGAACACCAGTGTGTCACAAGGTCTCCTCCTTTTGCCCCTGAGCTAGAGGGATGGCATTGTACTGAACTTGCTAAGAAATCAGCTAGGTGTCACTCCGTTTCTGTGACAGTGGCCACTGACATTTCAGGGCAGGTAGTGGCTAATGTTGCTTTCTCCTTCTGGAACTGCTTATCCAATCTTGGGAATTCCAGCAAAGGGAATGTTACCTACTTTGTTTGGGTTTGGCCTTAAAAATACCAAGGAATTCACTGAAAAATCATCACTGTCTCTCTGAATAGTTCAATTGTCAATATTTTTATTATAGGTCTGTTGACCCTTTACTGCTTTTAGCAATTTATCATACACCAAATTGGAAATAATTATCTGGAAAAATGACTTCCAGACAAACAAGCCAAAGCTTTGATCAACTGATCTGTATGTCCCAGTCTTATCCAGTATGACTGTGTCAGGTGCATACAATGTTGGATTAAACACTGTGTAATTTAACTCTATCCCAAAGAACTTAGCTTTCAGTGAGAGGCTTGGAGCCTTGATTCAGTCAAGACAAAAAAAGAGAAAACCCAGTGCTGAAAAAAGTTATTCCTTGTGCTGACCATGGATTACTGTGAAATGCAAAAGTGCCTTTAAAAACATGTCCTCTATGGCTGTAAGGAAATGGAACACAAAGTCATGGCAGTTCTCTATTCTGGTGACTGATGCGTGGTGTTTTCCTCTACAGCCCACCAAATCACAAGGTGCTATTGGAACACAGGCATGACTTTCCTATAGTGTCCTTTTGGAATATTTAAACTAGCAAACCCAGGAGTAAAGAGCTACAGTGCCTACCTACGAAGTCAAAATTTGGATGTTCTAGGTTAGTGTCCTGTGAGTCCTGTATTTAAAGAGCAAAGACCTTTTCTTATCAAGAAGAGCAGAGATTTCCCTCTCACAGGAGTCAATTGCTCATGTCCCTTCAGAGACCTTCTGTATCTTCTTTGAGAAGGATAATGAACAGGTTTGATCACTTGCAGGTCCCATATTACTCTTAATCCTTGTTCCCTGCACTTCTTTTTGTTTGTGCTTGCCCAGAAAACAGGGATTGTCTGAGAGTAAAAACCTCAGTGACCTAATAGAAATCATCTGTCAGAGTAGGATGATAATCACCAGAAATTAAACATCCAATCCATTTTTTCCCCCTCTTTCCATCTATTTTTCCTCTCAAATGACCAGCTCAGTCACTCCTGGGACACAATAATAGAGGGAACAAAAGACACAGGAATTATATCTGCATTTACAGGGGTCAGATTTTCACCTGGATAAAACGTGGCATGAGAACTTGCAACTTATTTGATGGACATTCAATTTGATTTCTAAATGTACAAATAGCTGCCATTTTACTGTAGAATTGTCAGGGAAAAGTTCTATCCTGAACGTTTCTGTTTCTATTGTCATTGCCAAAAGTGAAATTACTCCTTTCCTTTGCCTCAGGAACTGTCAAGAGGCAGGTAGAATTGCCTAACATCTTCAGACAGGAAAAGTAATGCTACCTTCTGCTCATATCACACTGCCATTATAGATGTAAAATACATGTTAAAATTGCTCTGTCAAATGTTGTCAGTTGGTCAAATGGTCATCACTGTAATGAAATTTTTTATTAAACAAAGGCAGTTTTAGTAGATTTGAATAGAATAGAATTAGACTTGACTACTTCTATTGGAAGGGATGTAAATTTTTGGTGACCAAGGTTTGCCAATATTCTTTCTAAGCTCCACTGTGTCTCTTTTCATGGCCACTGTAGCAGTGGCCCACCTCTTTATTCAGGATTACGTTTTGACTTTGTGGTATTCCCTTCCTCTCCTCTGAGTTTATGTGGAGGAAAGGCAAAGCATAAGGTGTCATCACAAGTCACAAGTTTGGTTTCAAAAAAACCATCACAAGATCACTGCTTGATATTTTAACACTGTTTAATCTATATCCTGCTACATGTTTGTGCTTGCCACATAGCAACAGGGAAATGAGGAAGAGTGCACAGACGTGGCAGGATCCTAAATAATTTTGTTTTCTTGCTGGATATAAACACTTTCACGAGTCTGCTCTGTGACTACATTGCTCTAATTGGCAGTGGGAGTCTGTGACACACATCAGATGCTTTCCAGAGCCTTAAATGGACAAGTCCTTTACATTTTCTGTCAGAGAGCTGTGAAGGTGGGCTGCTCTGGAAGGGGAGGAGAGCCATGGGGTGGAGGTGAGCAGGTCAGTGCTCTGGAAGACAAGGGGTATAGTCACACAGCACCTAAACCAGAACAGCAGGGCAACTCTGCTGACAGTAACCAGCACAAAGCAGCAGTCACCACATTAAACCAAATGATGAGCCAGCTCTGAGCTCAAGACAGCAAGTCAGGATCTGCAAAGTGCCACGCCAGGCATGGTCATACCTGCAGTATAGCTCAGATAAACACCTAGGGCAAGGGCTGGACTAAAGTCCAGCTCCTGGACAGGGCAGAGAGGACAGAAAGGGTCAATACCCTGGATAAGGTGTTCCACAGGGCTCTCTCACAACTTAGTGTTTTCCACCTAAGCCTCCACTAGAGTTATGCAGCTGCATCATATTAAGGCTAACTCTGAACACAACCAGTTAAACACTCAGGCTGAAAAGAAGAGAGTTTGAAGGGGAAAATTACAGAAGATATTTTCAGGCTGGCCAGAACAATCAGAATCTGTGTGTTCACTCAGGTCCTTGGAACTCTGGGTTTCACCTCTGACCTCTGAAAACCAACACTAATATCAAACTCAATTTATTAGACTGTGATTCCTGCCAACATCATTAAAATCAGTCTATAAGGGAGCATTAAGCTCTAGCCTAACACAGCTATCAAGGTTTGAGTTAGCTGATCCCTTGAATACCTGAGAACACCTGCAGGAACTGGCAGGTGTGACAGAGGGCTTGCAGGGAACCTGCAGCAGGACGCCAAGCATGGTTCAGAATGATGTTTAAAATGATGCTGGAGACCTAAGTTTGGCAGTTGAATCAAACAGTTCCCAGGATCATTCAGGACTTTTTACCTTTGTTTAATTAGATGATAACTTTGGCTGTGGATTGGCAGGCATGAGGCTCCCCAGGAAGTGGAAAGGCACATCTTAGGGAAATGTGCTGTGTTAAGCAAGCTGTTAGTGATAATTGTAGATGGTAATACCTCTGACACTTATATGACCCATTAGCTTCTCTGCCAGAATAAAACCCTAGTGTCAAATTGTGCATGTGCTATTAGGAAAGTGTTTTTTCCATGGTCCTTTGGCCTCAATGTCCCATAGTGAAGGGGGGTAATATATTGCTATGTTACATCCAGGGCTGTGCACAGGGGTTGAGTTTTGAGATAAAGGACTGTGCATCAGTGATGTTGTTCCCTTAATTATTGCTACAGCCCTGCTGATTTTGATACCTAGACCTCAGTGATAAAACCTATTATCTTTGTTGATAACTGAGACTGGCAGGTGATCAGAATGAAGAGCTATAAGGAAATTCATCTGGCTGAGCATGGGACTAGCTTCCAGTGAGTGCTAAAATGATGAATGTGTAGTTTTTTTGTCTGAAGGAGAGTCAAAGATACCAATTTCTAGAGGGAAAAACCAGGTCCTATTCCTCAACACTGGAACAGGATCTGGATCAAACAGCTTTGTAAACATCCCCTTCTGCTTTTTTTTTTTTTTTTTTTCTGCACATATTTATATGTGAGCAATAAGCAAGGAAGTCTGAACATTTTCATGAAAGAAATTGTAAACAGAGTTCCCATGTCTTTTAAGTTGCACATTAGTATTTGGCAGGTGTATGTCTCATTAAGTCTCTTTGAAACCAGCATCAATGCATCAGGGAGCAACTCTTCCTCCTCATTATTTACTTATAGTAAGTTGCAGTTGATGCCTCCACTGGTAGGGATTTGTGTGTTTATCACATCTTGTAAACACTAATGTAAATAATGTTTTTGCTTACACTTGAACGACTGTACAAACTGACATTAAAGGGATATTTAAATCAGTGAGGGAAAACATATTGAATCTTAGTGGACCAGCTAATGTGTCTGACTATAGGTATAACAAAAAGAAATTTTAATATGTTTAAAATTTTATAAAGTAAAAAATTGTTGCTTCCTTATCCCTCTTCTGTCTTGTCCTTGGTTTCCCCATCACATATGCATTCAGTGTCACAGTCCATAAAACAAGATAGATTTTTAAGGAAAAGACAACATATAAAACAGAAAAGGGCTGAATTAATATCTCAGAAATCAAAATGTTTTCAAATGGCAGATATCTAAAGTGCCTAAATATGTCAAGCAAATAATTCAAGGTAGAAGAAATTCTACACAACCATCAACTATCCTGTGATATTTTCTAATGTTGGAGGTTGTCAAGTCCAATACTGTATATAGAGTTACATTTTTTTTTTTTTTAATGGCATGTACTATTTTGAAACTAAAGATGTAGTAAGGGTATCATTTGTTTTAGCAGCTCAAATCACTTCTGTTTAACTCTCCCTTCTCCATGTGATCTATTTGCTGTCATCTCAGTCTCCTTTCAATACATGCATGGGGATATCCATGCTTATGTGTTGTGGTAATGAGTGACGTAGGGACCCTGGACAGTGCAAAGGAGAGCTCTTTATTGCCAAAAGCCTGGCCTTGTAAAGCAGTTAGCCAGTTATCAGTTCACATGGTTTTAAGGCACAACAAGTCAAAGTCAACCAACCACCATAGACCAGAATGTTTACATGTGGCAGTCACGTGGCACATCTCTGGCATCTCTGACATCTCTCATGTCTCTCACATCCCTCACGTACCTCACATCAAATCTCTCACGTCTCTCTACCCCTATTCCAGCTGAGTCACTCTCCCATAGTTCCCTTCCACTTAACCTAAGTAACAGGCCGGGGCTCTGTTATAAGGCCTCCCCTGTTGAAGTCTTACACATATCCATGTACATCCCAATGCAGGAAGTGTGAACTTGGAAGATTCTTTCAAGCTAAAAATCAACTTATTTGTCTGCAAAGTTATCTGTCTAGAAGTGTTTTATATCCTAATCACCATGTAGATCAGTGTAAACAAGGGGGAGAGGAAAAGTGTGATAAAGAGTAGATTAGTGATTTGGCATCATGATTGCCAAAAATATTTTTTCTTGAATGACTCCCTAGTAGAAAAGTAATTAGAAACATCACTCCAGTTGCTTAAATTATTTTTTTATTTATTTAGGGACCCTGGCTTTTACACAAGTTACACTGGTTGTAATTTTAGTGCATCTGTATTCTGGAGCTGATGAACTCAGGAATAAAATTTCTGCTTAGTGTTTTTAAACACAAGAAGGCTGACAAGTAAGAAGCTATCTAAATACATATGATTTCATATTCTCTCATCAGGCAGTGATCAGAGAGTGGCTTAGGAAATTACTACCTCTTATTTACTACCTGCTTTTTATTGCCTCCCTGCTATGCATTGGTACAGGGATAGCAAAGCTGGTACATTATGACATGGACTTCCACTTTAGCTACTTCTTTTCGTGGAATAGTTCCTATATTCTAGGTAAAAGTATCTTGACTGTCTCTGAAAACCTGGTAATAAATTCCATTCCTCAACTTCACCACCTAATTCCTGCTTCACAGCTGGAGAAAAAAAAAAAAATTACTGCCTAACTTTTGGACAACCCAAACTTTTAAATTATTTAATGTTATATAATGTTCTTTTTGGGTAAGTTCAAAGTAGCTGTACTTGTTCAAAAAAATAGCTCTGCCTCTCTCCCTCTTACATGAAAGTTCCTGCAGTGCTATGTGCTCTTGAAACACAAAAAGCAACACTTATCTGGGAGAGAAGAATCCCTCTGGTCTCTGCAATCTTGGAGGTGTATGTGCTGTTTATTAGGCCAAGGGATACAAAAGACACTGTCTCACAAATTATCTGGTTGGGGAAGAGAGAGACAGAGAGGAATACAGGAGGCAGGGAAGTGTCCCTTGCACAAACTCTCAGAGGAAGCCCAGGCACCCAGAGCCTCATCACCTGAGAACACAAGCCAGAGATGCTTCAAACTGCCTGAAGCCCACAAGGCTGTCACCTTTTCCACATTAAGATGAGTACAACAATGGGATAATGCAGGTGCCAGTTCTGGGGGAAAAAATGCTGAGAAGGGATGTGGCTGCTGCTTTTTTGGCTTATCCAGATCTCTTAATCCTCCCTGGCATTCTCACTCAGCAGAGATGTGATGGTGGCCCGCAAGATATAATTCTTGATGATTTTCTCTGAATAACCTTTCCACAGGTCAGCCCTAGCAGAGATAAGACTGTCTCTCCTGAGAGAGACAACCACTGATATATTTGGATACTTAGCAAATGTGCTGTCTGAAGCACCTGTCACTGATAGCAGTGGAACAATACTGGTGTAGAGCTGCTCAAATTATCTCAGGTTCAGAATGATTTTTCAGTGCCATCCACTTTGCTGCTTTTCTCTCAAGAGGCTTTTCAAATGTCATATCACCCCTGCTCTTTATCACAATAGTCTGTACGTTAAAACAAGCTATAAAAATCAGCAAGCTCTACTGGGGAATGCAGGAATGTTGTGCATATTTCACTGCAGGGCAATGCGGAATATTTTCAAGGGAAAAAAAAATAGATTTACATCTTTGCTGAGTCTAAATGAAGACAATCTGTGGTATAAAATTCTGCTTTTAATGCTTACTTGTACAGGGATTTGTACTATATCAGACGTCTCAGACTGACTAGATCAGAGCATCTTAATAAACTAAATCTGATGACTAGATGCAATAAAGATATAAAACCACAGAAGATAGGGCCTGAATACCTTAGGTGGCTCTTGGAACCTGGAAAAAAAACTATGATAGCCTGGGTCTTTGTGTCAGGAGATTTGGGGGACCTCAAAACCACCCAAAGAAGCAATATACAAGGATAGAACCTTTTGAAGCAAGGCAAAGGGAAACATTGACTCCAGGGGTGATTTTAAATTGATATGCCTCTCCCAAAAGAGTACAATGCCAATATACATTCCAAAACCTCAAACTGAAATCTCAAACTGAAGCAAAGCTGGCAGAGGATTGTCTTCCCAAGGGCGAACGTCTACTTCTGTTTTTCCAGAATTAAAACAGACTTCATCTTCCTGCAAAATAGCTCCATGGTTTGAAGAGTAATTTTGGATGTGTGGGAGGATCCAATTCAATGCCATTTTTAGGTAGGAACAGTCTCAAAACCTGAATTCATATATTCTCAGAGAATCCCTTCTTCATTCATCAGTGTACCTGTCACTTATGTTGAAATGGCAGCACTTGGTAGTGTCATAATATTTGAAGCAACAAGAATTAACATGGAGAATAAAATTGTGAACCCTTGTACTGGAGCTGTCTGGTACTGAGGTACTAATTACTAAGTAAAGCTAATAGAAAAAGAAATCATGTCCAAGTGAAGCCTGTGCACATCAGCATTTACTACCCTGTGCAGGTGCCCTTTAAGTCACTCAGTTTCTGCCTTTTGGTGACCATCCTGAGCTACTTTGCTTCCACATTCATGTACATACATGAAGAGCCTCCTCAGGATGACAGGACCAATATTTTCAAGCAGAGCAAAAACATTTCAGTGATCTGATCTCTGTGCTATTGTGGATAACCATGTCAGCTTCTGTAAGCCACTGCTCCTGTGGAAAGTTAGAAGCCAAATTCCTGTAGTGTTCTCTGCTGAACATCTTTTTAAACCATAGGAGAGTGACATATTTATTTTTGCCTGTGGACTGCAGCATAGTTTATTACATCAGAGCAGTGGGCAATTCACAAGGTGAATGTTGTCTGGATAAAGAAGAAAACAGAGAATTACCCTTCAAGTCCTTGGTTCATCACTGTTGTTTGAATGTGAAACTCTGGCATTTTTTATTTAATGCTCAAGTTCCAATCACTGTTAGTGAGGACAGGGTTTCATCCAAGGAGAATTATGGCATTGATTTACATGAAAGTTTTCTTATTTATGTTGAGTTGTGTAGTTTTTTACTCCACTTAATACCTTTAAATCTTTCACTTCAAAGCTAGAATGTAGTCTAAAGGGAAAACAAAACCTTCTGCCATGATAATTTATTTTAAAAAAATTGTGTTCCTGAACCTATTCAAATGATCAGAGAATAAGAAGTTGTGTGGCAGAACAGAAAAATCACATAAACGTTATGTCTGGGTAGGGAATCTTCTATTTACTACATGATGAAAAAGCAAAACTGAAGGCCTTGGCAGGATCTAGGGAAAAGAAACTTTTCTTTCTTTCAATATAAACATCCTCAGGTTTTTGGTTTTTTTTCTTTTTTTTTTTTTTTTTTTTGGTCTCAAGAATAAATGGGAAAACTTGATAGGATATGCTTGAATACATCTGGGGTACGAAATATATCCATGAAAAGGTAGATCTGTCAGTATCAGTAAACATGATTGCACCTTGATGAATCCTTTGTATGATGTGTATATCTATAGTAAATAGATACAACATTGACATTTCTAGAGGGGTTCCAATTCTCACATGTTAGGCAAATGCACCTTCCTTTCTACATTTGTTTACAGTCATGAAGACACCCTAGTGAAGTGTTTTAATACTGAATATTGAAATTCTGCAATTCCTCACAGCTAACAAGGCAGACTGCAAGGATAAATGGGAATCAGCTGGTGGTAAAACAATCCCTCTCCTGTTCATTTAAAAAATATATTTTCCCCTAATGTAGTTCCATCAGCTTCTAGCATGAATAAATAATCATGTGCCAAAGTACTCTCTTCTTGTTCCTCTTCTTTTGGTTCCTAATTGGTCATTAATACAGAAACAATTTCTGTATGGAACAGTTTTTTGGTATTCTAATTGTAAGAGCAGAAGAGATGTTAAAAATTATCAGGTGCTGCTGATTTACCACCAAGAGCTCTGAAAGTCTTGAAAGTCCAAATCAAAGCCTGGTCTTTGGGGGTCCTAAAGTGATGTGTGACATAATCTCCTTCCAAGGTCAAAGAAAATGGAGGGATTCAATATTTCACAAGGTTGGGTCTTACACTAAAAAGAATTTAACAAAGAAAGCAAAAGAAAAAAATGCCCTTGTGTGTAATTTGTCTTCTGTTTGTACCTGAGTTATGAGCAACAAAAGACTCCTGAACACGTTTCAGAAAGAGATGCATTGTTATTTTCTTTCAGAGGAACATAAACATTGAGTGGCTGAATACAGTAAATAATAATGACAACAACATTTTTTTCTCAAACACTACGAATAGCAAACATTTTAATGAATGTTTCTGTATATTCCATTTACTTTTCATCTCTGTAATAATCAGCTCTATGACTGTGGGAGTACATTTCAGTTCTTTTTCTCTTGAAGAATCAGCATGTAAGTGTGGATTCTGAAATCATTCTGGACAGCAGGAGAAACTGGGACTTAATTTTCCTTTGATACTGGACCACAACACCATTATTGCAACATATCCATAGAAAACTCAAAATGGCTGTTTAATATCTGGGCCAATATTGGTCCACAAAGATGGAGTTTAAAAATTTTTAAAACCCAACCTGTTCATTAAAATAGTGCTATACAGACACTTGCCCCACCAAAATTCATGCAAAAGAAATCAGTATCATCTTGCAATCATTTTTTCCTAAGAAATTATAGTTTTACATTTAAGCACAAAATTCTGTCAGAAAGACTTTTTTCTTAAAATTTTCTCCATAGAGGAATAAATAATTATGAAAAAAAGCCCCTCTTTAGCTAAGTGTGGCTACGTATTGGTGAGGCATTTCTTCTCTCTTTTTTATCACAGGAGACATGACTTAGGGTGTTCTGTGCCAGGAGATACATCCCCTGCATTTTGTTTTGGCAGTTTCTATCAGAAACCCATGATTTCCTTACACACATTTAGTAGTTTAATGTGGGTTTTGTTCTTTTTTTTTCTGGTTTCGTTTCCACTGAATATTGAACAAAACTTTGCTTCAGAAAAAGATTCCACAATAATGTTACAAAATGTCAGACAGCCCAACTTCCTGCCCACAGCATCATGTCTTGTGGTTCTTGTTGCCTCCTGTCCCATCACTGCACTTCTGAGAAGAGTTCCATTCTGTTTTCTTTACACCTTGCTGTTGAGTAGATCAAGACAAAACACAAGATCTCCACTCAGCTTTCTCTTTCCAAGGAGAAAGCAACAATTTCCACTCTTTTTGGGCTCTCCTGTCACTTATATTTCTTTTCCAGTCTGCTGTTTGTCCACAGTGCAAGTGCATTATGTTGAATCCAAACCTTGACATGGAGCAAAATAAATTTGGGGGGAGTGATTGTTGGGTTTTTTGGTTATTTTTTTTTTCTGAATTATAGCTCCACGAATGAGATATAAATTTCATTAGACCTCTTGGAATGGGCATTTTCTATTGTAAGCATCAACTATTTTTTCCCCAAAAGAACAGGGAGTTGGCTATGTCAACACTTTAAAAAGCGTGATATTTTGACTTGACTAAGTTAATTTAAAAAGTACAATGTTTCCATGAAATATTATGTGGTATTTTATTATCATTTAAAACTCTCGGTGAAAGAAAAACATTAATGTTGAGACCATGGTATAATATATTTGTGACCTAATTTTTAGCTGTGCTTTCAAACTAATTAAAAAAAATAGTAATACAATCATGATCATGATATTTTGTTTCTTTGGATTATTGTCTGTCATATTTATCAGCAAACCAACTACAAGGAAATATTATTTTGACAAAGATGTCAAAGAAAATATTCAGTAGTCTACTATGTATTTCTGAGAGAAAAGTTGTGTGGGGGGAAATGTCCATGGTTTAGAGTTCGTTTCTAATTATTAAATCTACAAAACAGTTCCCAAAGTCACATTTGGAGGTGTAACTATGAGTAAGTGTTGAAAAGCTAAATCCCTTCCTATTTTTAAAAATATTTCTATTTTCACCTAAAATACATGATTTCTGATGTCTGCAAACAGTTTAAACTCTGCTTAACTGGTATTTCTTATCATGAGTTTCAAGCAATTCATTATCTAATTTAATCTTCTTAGTATTAAAATTCACAGCTGCTACAAGCCAAGTCCTGCCCTCCCCTTTAATAGCTTTGGTTGCTGCAATTGTATATTGGGAACTAGGAAAATTATTTCATTTCCTTACAACCTCAGTTCCCAGTGGTACACAGGGGATGAGAACACCTTGCAATCCTTTCCTGCCACACACCTGCTCTGTTTTCTTCACAATTTCAGAAACAATTGAGCTACAAGTTGCTGAAGTCAAGAAGTTCTACCATAAACTGGGTAATTTCATTCTTTCTGTGATATCACCTTTGTTCTCTAAGCTCTTGTTTCAGACCATTGTCAGCAATGGGCTATGGTATTAAATGGCTGATACAATACAGCTACTCTCATTTTCTTATAATCCCAAATCACTGCCAGCAGCAACACAGCTTGGATTAGACTACTATTTTAAAAGCTTTTGAGGAAAGAAATGTAAAGAAAAATAATAGGACTATTATATTTGTGCTTCCGACAACGAGCATTATGTAACTACCTAATATTATCATTCATTATCAGTTTATTGGCAGAGATACACAAAGAACAGAATTATCCCAGATTTATTTTGGATTTACTGAGAGCAAAATTATATCTCTATTTTACTAATTTGGCTTGTAGGCATCTCTACCTTTTCGTACTGCTTAAAAAGTTAAAACAAATGCTAACTCTGTATATATTTATTAGTTGTTTATTTAAATTAAGGCCAGTTTTCATGTTTCAATTCCTTGTACATGGAGAATTCTGCTGTACCAAAAACTGCTATATGTCATATTTAATGCTTGGAACAATTAATCAAGGGAAAGAATATTATAATTAGATAGACTCTTCTAAATGTTTTGCTACTCAGGATGTCCCAGAGAGGATGCACAGGGCCTCAGTGATAAAGACAGGTCTGCAAAAGCCATAGGTTATCAAGATGAAAGTGTCTCTCAGATAGAGAGTGAATGACCAGTATTTTATTGATCCATCTTCAATTTCAATTATGTCTTTTGAAAGTTCTCTTTAGAAAGCAATTTTCAAAATGCTGGATTTAGGGAGCTAAGTGTTAGTCAGGTATTTAAGTATATTATGAACAGATATCTGTAAATCAAACAGCTTTAGTTCGGATATTGGTAGGCCTTCGCAACAGAAATTAATTCCTTTAATAAAATAAGTACCCAGAAAAGGATGCTGTTATGATATATGTGCTGAGATTAGCTAGAAACTCCCTAGCTAAAAGCCATCATTATTTACCAGTATGGATTTTAAGGACAAGCTACTCAAAGTCACTTAGGGCTGAGTATGCCCAATTCTCATTAATTTTATACATGATTTGTTATCCAAATCCCTTTGAAAAGAGGAACAGCTCATTTTCTGGACATCCAACAGGCATCTATGTCTGGATAATTCCTCTTGGGATCACAATTTGTATGTGCCCTCGACTTGAAAAATGATTTTTCCCATTAACTTTTGAAGCAAAAAAGTCAGGACATGACATTCATGTAATATGTATATGAAGATAAAATGGAAACTTTGATCTAACAAGTCATGTGATATGAACAAAGATAGAAAGTGAGCAAGGAAAAGACAGGAGAGAATTTTCCTTTCTGCAATATATTTTACTTCAGAGCAAATAGTCCTCTATTATGATGGAAAAATGACCCCTGCCATGAATGCAAAAGCCACAGAACTTCTAACAAAGCCTAACTTTGCTAGTTTGTCAGATTTTGTCTTGCAACTCCACACTAAATTCACAAATTCTTACAGGTTTCTTACAAAAGTGTTCTCAAGACAAGTTTTTCTACCTCAGAAAGAGGAGTTTTTTTACTTACCTCCATGAGGAGATATCCTGCTATGAGAGAAAACCAAGAGTTTTAATGCTAAGAAAAATTTCTGGCAAATCGGTATATTTGATTAATGCTAGCAGTGATAACTATGCTACAGAGCAGACAAAGCATTAGATATAAAAAAAAAAGTGATTTCTTAGTAGCAGTAATTTTCTTCCTGGATTTTATCTGTTTGTAATTTCTGCTGTTTTGGAATAAAGAAATGCTCATTTTGGTGGAGCAGGTGTTAAACGAGACATGAGTGAATAGTATATTATCAAGAGTAGAGGTTTGGTAATTGGCTGTTATATGTTTGAAAATAGGACTTTTGGTTTATAAAATAATAACATTAAAAGCACTTTCTCATTTATCTTGGATATTGTTTTTCTTTTTGTTTGTTTTGTTTTTTTTTTTTTTCTAAATCTCATACAGGTTTTTTTTAATAATACTTGATGTTTCCAGTAATCTTATTCTGCTAAGGAAAGTCATGCTAAGAGCTGTCAGCGCTCTGGCTGTAGTTTAAGCCTAAGCCAGTTGCCATTTGTCCAGCAAAGAATTGGCCATAGTGGAAGACCTAATGAAGGAATATTTGCCTTGGTCTATTGAGTATCAACCAGCTTCTCTTTCTCCCTCACCAATCTTGTTTCCCTGCAGGTATCCATTCTCTAAGATCACTTGCATGAGATTTCCAGTTTGACACCTTTCCTAAACCCCCCAGTGATACATCTCTGTTTTCCCCATCATTTTAAGCTCTGCATCCACACTAGACATTGTATAAACCTCTTGCAAAAAAAAACCCTACAGATAAATCTCTGAAATAACCTTTTTTTTTTTTTTTTTTTTTTTTTACTGTAGATTGTGTCATCTGAAGACTGATTATTGGAACATGCAGGCATGAAAATAAAGAATAGGGAAAGTAAAAGAAAGGTTGTGGGTTTTGGGGTTTTTTGAGTTTTATTTTGTTTTGGTTTTGTTTGTAGTTGTTTTGGTTTGTTTTGATTTTGAATTGTTTGGTTGTGGGTTTTTCTGTTGTTTTTATTTTCTCTCTCTCTTTTTTTTTTTTTTTTTTTTTTTTTTCCTTCCCTGTAATTTGTAAACACTTTAGGGCCAGCTTGTTTATATTCTCTGAATTTACAGGGAGGTGTACATGTCTACTGTGTGCTTAGCTTCTACATGATGCTCTGCTCAGGGCAGTCTATATAGTGCTACTCAAACCCACAGTGTTTAGCACATGAGTTCACACGCATTTCTAATTAACACCTAATTTTGGATTAATTTCTGATTCCCTCCACTGGGCTTTTTTAATAAGATCATGAGCTATATTGGCAGAAAGTTTATATTTAAAATATATCTATAAGGTAGAACCAACGAGGTAGTTAGCTGACAATAGTATTAAAATAATGTGAATCAAACATGCAAAAAAATGTCCCAAATCCTTATTTGTTAGACATCTGTGGTCTTTTTTTTTTAATTTCATTAGCTACAATCAAGGAAAGAATATAAATACTTTCTGCCCCAGCAGTTCTTTCCTTGCCTCTCTTTTCATGCATTAAGAATCTGGGTTTTAATAAGGAACTGACCACAGCCCATCCCAAAAACTGCATCCCTTGGGGGAGAGGGCTTGCGAGCAAAGGGGAAAAGGTGGTAATGGGAAAGGGAGATATGGATAGTTAAATTTTTACTTTGTTTCTTACTAGTCAAATTTATTTTGATTGGTGATAAAAGCAATTAATTTCCCTAGGTCTAGTCTGTTTTACCAGTGATGGTCACTGGTGCGTGATCCCCCCGTATCTCAACCCATGAGCTTCCTCATTCTGTTTTCTCCCTGTGTGCTGTAGGGAGAGGGAGTGAGGGTGCAGCTGAGTTGGGTTTCTGACTGCCAGCCAAGGTTTCATAAGCACACACAGGGAATAGAGAGTCCTTCATCCAGAAAAAAAAAAAAATCAGAAAGAATTTTAATAAGAAAATAAAGCTTCCAGTCACACTCAAACTCACTGACAAGGAACCTGTTAACATGTTACACTTATCCTCTTGTCCCTCAGTTTCACCATGCTCCTTGAATCACGCAGGCCTATCCATTTTGGTACCTTCTTTCCCCTGTTAAACTCACATAATAAGTCATGCACAGTCCCAGGAAGCTCTTCCTCTGTATCCCATTCTGTGTTCTGTGACTCTGGGCAGTGAACCCATACCATGGGTGCCACTCCTGGCCCATGGGACTGAGGCATTCCTGGGCAGCACTGGCAGGGCCAGGGCAGGGGCTCGTGTCTCTAACTGGAGCATTGGGGTTTCTCTGCCTTCTTTGTGCCTCTGAGCTCCTCTGTGTGTATCTGGACAAACTTTATATCACATGGATGGACTTCTTTCTCACCTCAGACCTCTGAGGAACTTATAGTTCAGACACCCCTCTGCCTTGCCCACAGACCTCAATCTCACTGTCATTTTCAGGGTTTTCTCAGGATTTTAGACTCTGTGAAAGGCACAGAGACAGGAACCACCTTTATAAGTATCCCAGAAAACCCTGTGTCTATGTTGAGGAAGAGGGGAGAGGAAAGAGGCAGAAGAGAGGACTTCGAAGCATGAAGAAATTTGCAACGAAACATCTCAGGAGAATGTTAAAACAGGCTGAGTATAGGATCTCATGGCTGACTGGAAGCTGGGGAATCTCATTCCCTCCTATTAGAGCTCTTCTACTTGAAAAAAGTCTTAGATGGAAAATGAAATAAAACCTGTGAGAAATAACCTACAAAACTGAACATATATCTTCCACAACAGGACCAGAAGGGGAAAGCCGCCATCTTCTGCATTGTTCTGGAAAAAAATACTACGATTTTTGAAAGAGATGCATCAGATATTTGACCCCAGTTTAGTATTGCAAACAAAACCCTGAAAGACTTGAACTCCAGAGGGAGAATATTTAAGAAAATGTATATTTGTTCTTTGGAATTCCTACAGTGATGGATGACTGGCTTAAACATTTTTTTTTCTTTAAGAAATAAAGAAGATGACCAAAGGTAAAGGGTTTCGTCTCTATATATTTTATGAAAGATTATGCAAGCAACAAAGATACTTTTAAGCTTTTAAGTGTGTGCAATCCTTTGTGGAGATATTTTCTATTTTCCAAACACTATTGAATTCCACACTGTAGGTCCAGAATGTGGGTGTAATTTCCACAGGTCTTGTATATTCTTTGAATCAAATGGCAACCTTATCTTCCTGGTAGATCCAGTGACACAGGGCCACAAAGGGCTGAAAGGATATGCCACTCAGCAGGGCAGAATCATCACTGAGACCAAAGCTGAGGTTTTTGATGTCATTGGTGAAGGTCTAGTTTCAAGCTCATTATACCCTCAAGATATACTTTTAAACTGCACCTCTGATTCTGTTTCAACTACTGTCTGCCATTGTTTTTCATTTGGGTTTTATTTTTCCTGAACGTCTCAAATTCTTTGTTCTCCTTCTGTCAAGCAATTATTTGTGCACTCTGAACAAATACATATTGTAGTGCTGGATTACAGTGGAGATGGAGGAACTGTCTGACACAGCTTTCTTTTTGGAGAGGAAAATTTACTGTGGATATAAAACTGCCTTACAGCTTTAACAAAAAGACATTTAGATGGAAAGCTGAAATGATTAATTATTTCACAGTAGACAGTTAAATATTTATCAAATAACACAAAAGCACACTGTAGTGAACCAACTAATATGAACATGAACTTATTATCATTATGGCAATAACTGCATGATCAAAGTGAGCTAGTCAACTTGCAAGTGTTTACGGTGCACATTCCCAGGAGAGTTTGAAGCTTTATATAAGATATTCATGAACAGGTAATTCTATTTAAATAGTACACTACATAGGCTTTGCAGAAAGGAGCACTTCTCTGTGCAGCCAGAGCATCTGAGCTCCTCCAGGTTCTCACAGAAACCACCCCTGCAGCTCCCCTGCTGCCAAGCCTTGCCATGAGAACTAGTTGCAGGATTAATAAATGCTGTAGCTACAGCTCCATATGTTGTACAAGGAATGGGTACATTCTTCCCTCAGAGGTCAATTGGTTGACAAAGTTATCCCAGCCTGGAGATTTTTTCCTCAGTTTATTCTTGGATTTAAGAACTGCTGTTCCTTCCTGTGACCTGGAGATGATTTTGTAAAACCCCTGTGTTCTTCAATGTCTGCTTGCCCTTAACGTGTGAATTAATGTCATTAAAAATAGCACCACTCCCACAAACCTTGCCTCTCTTATATCCTGTGTGCCACCAAGGCAACTACCCTAAATGATAAAATTAATGAATGAATGAAATAGAGATAAAAAAGCAGGATAAAGTGGTAATAAAGCTACATTTGCCTTCTAAAGAGCTGTCATGGCAGCCAGGAAATCTTGAAGGAATGATGCTTTGCAGGAATATACAAATCTCAACAAAAATGTCTTTTGTAGCTTGGGTGTGACAGAATCACTTCACAAGAGAAGGTTTCCCGTTTTTCTCAAAGAAAACAAGAGCTAGCAAGAAACACAGGCCTCTTGTGTCACTTGTGTTGCCCAAAAGTATCAAAGGTTGCCACAGATGAATGGCAAAATGACACAGAACTTATGGGTGATTAATATCTGTCTGAACAGTCATTTGCAGTCTGTAGTGAGATCTGAGACAGCCCAAAGTTTAAGTTTTCAGCAAACTGAAATGGTGTCTCATGAATGGTGTTGCTCTATTCCATAGATGTTGCTGCTTACTCTGGAGGTTGCCTGTTCTGGAGGCAATTTTCATTTTGAATTATGGGAATCAAGTGAAGAGATATAGGGAGGTGTGTGAGATTGGGAGAGAGGTGGGAATGAGTGTGGAGAAAGGGAAGAAAAAGCTGTAATCCTTCAGCATTTAGAAGAACAAAAAATAGAAGAACTTTTCTTGCAAAGGGGAAACAGTGATGTAGAGCTCAAATGGGGAAAGCAGAAAATCAGATTTTGCTGTTTATTGTTGGAATTGTTGAGTGATTTATTTGGAATCTAAAAACCTTAACCTTTTCCAGCTACAGAAAGGTATGTGCTTTAGAAAGCAAGAAGAACTGCAGTTACTGTCAGTAAGGTAGCTAAAGTAGTCTTTCCATTAAAAAAAAAGAAGAAATAAAATAAAAACATCAGTTTTAAAAGATAAAGTCATCTTCATTTTGATTCAAACAATTTTTCAGAAAAAAAAAAAAAGGTTTAAAATGTGTTCCATGCCTTAAGAGTGTTTCTATACTCCAAGAGGCTTTCTGTAGGGTACTGTAAGATAGTTTATTATCCATTATCTGTTACACAAAGATAATGAAAGTGGTTCTATTGTACTCTACGTGAAACCCACAGGAATACCAGCATTTGACAGTCATGATATATCTCAGTTAGTTTCTAATGTGTAAAGCCATCACAATCACAGAGAAGACAGTGTGTTGGTTAAATAAGTCTACAAAGTAAGATGATAGAGTTCTTCATTTATCTTCATTGAAACAGCTTTGACTGCTGTGTGGTTGATAAAATAAATCTAGTCCTATTCAGAATGTCTCCTCTCTGCCCATTGAAAGCAAGCAGTTTCTATTCTCCTGTATCAATTTTTATGCAGCCCTCTTCATCCACAAGGTGGGAGTATCTTCCATTCAAGTGACTCACATGTCAACTGTAGATCATTTTCTTGCTCATCCTCTCCTGGGGGAGCGAATTGTGAATGTATTGAAGCATTTTGATTGGAAGTTTTTTTTTAAATATATTTATGAAAGAGATGGTAGGTCAAGCAGAAGCAGCAGGAGATGGACAGGTTCATTATTGCCCTGACAGGCCACAGATGCCCCATCCCTGGAAGTGTTCAGGGCCAGGCTGGATGGGGCCCTGAGCAACCTCACCTAGTGAGTGGCACCCCTGCCCATGACAGAGCAGGGTTCCTTCCAATCCAAACCGTTTTATGATTATATTCTGTTTCTTTACTTTTAGGGGAGTTCATTGTATTATTTAGGTATAATCCCATGAAACTCCATGAACTTCACAGTTATATAGAAAGATTAATGCTGACATCAGACCAGAGTAGTTGTTCAGTTTCACACCCTCTGTTTTCCCACAAAATCCTGCTTCTCTCCAGAGGAGAGGAACACTTGAAGCACATATACACATCTATATGATGCAAATTTTACTGTTAGACAACATGAATATAACCTCTCTCCCTTGAGGACTGTAAATAAGGCTCAAGATTCTGAATTTTATTTGGTGTCAACAACAAAAAGTGATAAAACCAGACAATTAAATTTGTTATGTCTCCTGAGCACACCAGATTTAACACAGACAGGATCTACAATTAATGATTTAATTCTAAACTATATTTCATGGTTTTAACTCAGCCAAGAAATGGAAAAAAACATGAATATTATAGTCATTGGTGTAGCATTGATGAGTGTCTTTGGACATCTGGCGACCAACAAAAGACATTACTCAGAAGTGTGGGTCAGTAAGAGTATAAGTCATCCAGGAATACATAAAGAGGAATAAACTATAGACTGTGTTGCCCAAACACAGATACAAACTCTTTAGACAAGAGCTGTTTCTTCTCTTCTTCTACTACTTTCTTCTACTAAGCCTCTTAATGTTCTTTTCTTTCCTCATCTGCATCATCACTGACCTTTCTGGCTCATTTTACAACAAACTGGTTTTCAGCTCAGACCTGGGCTCACTTTCCAAGTTTTGTGCCATGTGTACTGAAGTGGTGCAGACTATATAGGGTGAGAGGCTTCTGATATAAGTCTGTATTATTTTATGACTGCATCTAAATGCCATGCAGCACCAGAAAGATGGTTGACCTTTGGAACCCTTTCCCAACACATTCTTTGAATGTACTTCAGTATGAAAACATTGCCTTAAAAATTTGACAGATGTGTCAAATGACTCAGGGAGGTCAAAGATAAGAATGTCTCCCTGTTAATCATCCCTGATGGTAGCAAACCATCTATCATGTCAGCAAGACCTTTCATGTGCTGGTCTGAAACTAGATTATATCAAGTTCAGGATATTAAATGCAATTTTGCAAGCTTGAGACTGCTTTGAACTTGCATTTACGTGAAATTTCAATGAAAAAACCCCACTGGTTTTTCCAGAGAAAATAAGTCTTTCCTGATTAGAGATTTCTGGAATACAACTATGTTTGTAATTTCTTTATAGGGAGGCTAAGAATGGCATTTTATAACAAAGATATAATATTTTAAAAAGCAAGGAAAAAAAAACCCAGCAAAACCAGTGAAAAAATATTTGAGAAGAGAAGGGAAAGGAAAAAATTCTATTGGAATAAGACTGTGAGTTGTGAGTAAGCAGCAACTTAAAATAAAGATATTTTTCTTTTCAGCCACCCCACATTAAGTATCTCTGTGATTACTTTAATGTGTCAGTTCAGAAGATACATTAACTGTTCAGGTTTCAGTAACAAGAATGAAGACTTTTTTTATTCCTGAAATGGTACTTATAGATTACAGTAAATAGTCAAACTTCCATTTAGACTGGTATACCACGTAAGTGAAATATAGCTCATAATCTGCTGCTATTGTTTTGTATCAGAAATAGGAGGTATGGTCATAAAAGCTGATATGTTAATTTCAAAATTTGCAAGGGAGCGCTTGCTAGCTCTTTGAGGACCTCAGTGCTTCCATTTAGCTGAGTCATGTAAAGATACTGGGGATGGTAATATGGCAAAATAGATTAAATGTCTCCTTTGTCTTTCACAAATCTTCAAAGAAATTTCAAGAAATTTCAATTTCAATTACCAAGACCTCCAGTCATCCCAGATTGGTTTGTTCTTGCCTTTGAGTTCTCAAGTTATCAGAGATCAAAAACCTTGGTGTCCCCACTGTGACCATCTGCAAGATCAAAGGCTAAATGGTGCCATGAACAACAAAAGGACAACATGAAGCTATCAAAATAAAGGATTCTCTAGCATGTAGCTATTGCATAGCTGCTTCATACTTTGGAAAGAAATAAGAGAAAAAAATTTAAGCATATGTTGCATTTGCAGCTGAGTAAAGGGGTAAAGGCAATTAAATTTCCCTTCCTTCCCTTTGTGACACTGACGTCTGTAGTGCAAGACTGTCAGATTCCAATAGCTAAAGCTGGACTGAATTCAGGTGTGATAGAAAAGGAGACAGGACCAGCATACAACTGCTAATGTTAACCTGCTCAAGCTGATATCACTTTTCCTCTGGAAAGAACATTGAAGAAAATGTCCCGCAGCAGAGAAGAATCATCATAAGTAATTTTTAAAACTCTTTCAACAAAATAAAATTCCAGGCACTGTGGTTGTATTGCCAGTGCTTCTTCTGCTGGAGACTGATTGCTTATTCACAGAAATAACATTCTATCAAAACAAAGTTGAGAAATAAAAAATATTACAATCCAACACAGCGCTTTCATCACAGAGCAATGAGTGCCACTAGCATAAATCTCAGTCGAGGACACATTGTGACTTTAAATTTTTCTTTAGCAAAACTCTGGGAAATTAAGATCAATTTACTTTCCTCGATAAAATTTGAGGACTGTGACCAATCCTTCATGGTGCTTTGTAGCACTTAGTCCTATGAGGTCTAGATCATCCAAGCCTGAGTTCTTTAATTTATATTTATACTCATGAAATATGTTGCTGCTAAAAACCAGGAAATACTTTTAAATTAGCCTTTTACCTTGCACACGAACTGTAGTAGAATTTGCTGCATTAAACGATTAAAATAGCATTTCTTCAAGTAAATAAAAAGTGCAAAATGTTTGCTCACAGCTGTTTACTGCATTTGTTCATCAATCTATTGATTCAGAAACCAGAATGATCTACAAAGACAAAGGGTTCCTAAAACAGAGAGCAGTGCACCCATTCCAGCCTTGAGTAGCCAGTGTCTCCAGGAGCATGTTGTGGGAAGGTGTCAAAGGCTTTGCTGAAGTCCAGGTAGACACATCCACAGACTTTTCCTCACCCACTGGGGTAATCACTTTGTCATAGAAGGAGATCAGTCAGTCAGTCAGGACCTGCCTTTCACAAATCCATGTGGCCAGACCTGATCTTCTGCCCGACCTCTGTGTGCCATGTGAAGGCACTCTGGATGAACTGCTCTCAGGATGGTCTGGTTACCCACACAATGAGCTTGCACACAGCTTTCAGCCATTTGCAGTACATTCTGTTCATTTGTGTATTTTGAAAAGCTGTATTTAGCCATTTCCTGGGTTTCATATTCTCCTCCAGAAAGTACCAGAGGTATCTTACACAGAACATCATTAGTCTTTTGATGAATTGCAATCATCCTGCTCATCAGTCTGGTACCAGCTGCTCATCAGTTAAACTGCTGAGTTTTGCTGATATAGACATTAGCATCTGCAATTCTTTCAAAATCAACAGTTGCCCTGGAAGTCAGTCCCAAAGAAATTTGTTTTAAAGTTAGGCATAAAATGAAAATTTGACTTGTTCAACAGCTGATTGAAATGGGTACCCCAGGGAGCCATTTGATGCAAGATGAATGTTAATTTTAAAAGGGAGCCACCCTTTGAACTCTGTGGACTGTAGAGAGAGCCTTGGTGATTAGCTTAGATTTGACTTTTAGATGGCATAAGTTCAGCAATAAAAATCCCAGCCTTCATGCCTAGAGTTTATTGGTATTTAATCAACAGACCTTATTTGTATGCAGCTTTCTATTTAAAAAAAAAATGTAATCTAGTTAATGAAAACAAGCTGAGACAACAAAAGGAAGTTCTACACTTGTAGTGGTAGCTATAATGAATTCCATGGAAATTTGCACTACTCTACCTGCAAGTAGGACTTTACCTTCATTTCCAATTCCCAATGCAGTTATTGATTGTACATATGAGAACTGAACCTTTCTTAGAGGCATCTCTAAATGCTGTATTGTCAAGATATTCAAGCATTTAAGGACTGAGAACTTACCTGTTAATCTAATTCAACAGTTAAATAATGAGGAAAAAGGATTTTCTTATTTTAATGCATGCAGTAATAGGCAACTGTTAGATACAATAATAAGAGTATCTAAGGCAGTGTATCTAAAAAATGCCAATGCAAGCCATTATTAGCAAAAACAAAAATAGGAAAAAGAAGGAATCTTCTATATACATTGATATGCATCTTTTTCAGCTCTTAACAAAATTGCTGTGTACCATGACCTATTGTTTTTCATTTTTTCACTATATTACGTGACGTTTACAGCCTATTAAGATAAGCCCTTGACCACTTCTCTTTCTGTAAATAAGGCATCAAAAGTTATTTTCATCAGAAAAACACGTTAGAAATTAAGAGTTATTGAAGAATATACACTAATACTTATGCAATATAATGAAATCTGTGTTATGCTCATCTTGTTCACATGGAGTATTTACTCACACCTTTCAGCACAAAAATAGGTCTTGACACAGCTGAACTCCCTGAGGGGGGTCTGGGATGCTCTGAAATTCCCACTTTTCAATCAAGTACTGCATTGTGAAGCAGGTTAAGAGGTTGGACACCCACCCTGTTTCAGGTCAGTTTATTGTCTTACACGCATTCGTTGTCTCACCCATAATGAGAAGACACTTGGGAGCTCACAAGACCAAAAAGCTGAGGACTTTCTGGACCACCCTAAGGATTAATGGGGAAAGTGCACTGAGTGCACACAAGACCTCCCATATTTATTAAGAAAACATAAGAATCAAACTTGCAACTAAAATTCCATAGCTCTTCCCCAGGGGTATTTTTGAAGTCTGTATTTGAAGGCCATAAGAACAGGACTACAATGGCTTTTGCTTTACTGGTAGTTCATAGTATGTATTATAGAACTTCCTGTTCAAGGTTAGAAGTAGGATTATTTTTTATTTAGTATGCCTTCAAGATTTTTCAAAAGACTTGTTGAAATGAGTTAAAAATTTTATTTGCAAACTGATTAGTTGGGAAGGTGACCCTAGTTTTAATTCATCAATAAAAAAAAAAAAAAAAAAAAAAGTAAAAAATGGACTGTCATTTCTCTCCCTTTTAATTACATTTCTAGAAACTTTTTAAGGAATGATTTTATGGTTTTTTTGCTGCCTTGGTTGCTTACCAGTAGTGCAAAGTTCTATGCAATCTGGTTTTAGGCTCAGTTGAATACAAGTAAAGAGAATTCATACTAATTGTTTCTAACTGCAGCTAGCTTTGTCATTACGAAATTTTAAGGTTGGTATCAACTTTAAAGTGTAGTAGGACGCTGTTTAAGACCAAATTAAAAAAGCTGGTTTTATTAGCTAACACAGAACAAAGGCATCAAAATTAATAAATAGAATTAACAGTTACATAAAATGCAGAATATCTCCAAACATTAAAAAAACCACTATATTATTGTCTGAAAAATAAGAATAAAAATAGGTGTTCAAACTTAATTAGGAACATAGAAATACTCAAGACCAATCATTCTCTGTTTCCATTACAACATTAAAGTCAGTGATATTCAACACTTGGTGCTTAGAAGATAGTTCGAGTTCTTAGACAAACTCTGTACTTCAAAAGAATGCTAAATGGAATATATAAGGTAAAATTTGCCCATAAAACATGTAGATGTATGTGTGATGGGTTGACCCTGGCTGGATGCCCACTAAGCCCCCTGCCCTTCCCCTCCTCATCTGAACAGAAGAGAAAAAATATAATGAAAGTCTCATGGGTCCAGGTAAGGACAGGGCAAGATCACTCACCAATTACCTTTATGGGCAAAATAGACTCTCTGGGGAAATTACTTGCATGTATTACAAATTACCTCAGAGTGTGGTGAAAAATAGAACCAAACCTTAAGAACATCTTCCCCCCAGCCCTCCCTTCTTCCCAGTTCAACTTTACTCAGTCCATCACTCTTTGTGTTTACTGCTCCTTCTTCTGCCCTCTCTTTCCCTGCTCCAACACGAGTTTCCCACAGGGTCACAGCCTCCTTTGGGCATCCCCCTACTCTGGTGTGGGGTCTGGCAGGGGCTGCAGGGGGATCTCTGCTCCCCCATGGACCCCCATGGGTTGCAGAGGCACAGCTGCCTCACCACTGGCTGCACCAGGTGCTGCAGGGGAACCTCAGCTCTGGCACCTGGAGCAGCTCCTGCCCCTGCCTGTGCACTCACCTGGGTATCTGCAGAGCTGTTTCTCTCACGTGCTCTCACTGCTTTCTCCCAGCTACGGCCTCACAGCAGGGTTTTCTTCCCTTATAAAGCATGTTACCCCTGAAGCATCAGCACCATCACTGATGGCCGCAACCTTGGCCAGCAGTGAGTCAATCTTGGGGCTGGCCACTGGCTCTATCAGACATGGGGAGAAGTTTCTGACATCTTTTCACAGAGGCCACACCAGCAGGTCAACCTGCCATACCAAATCCTGGCTGCACAAACCTGACAGAGCATGTTTCTTTTTAAATGCTTCCTTGGGTTAATTAGATTTTTTTCCTTAAAGATAAATATATTCTTAAAACACATTGATGAATAAGGGTGATCTGATAGCTATAAGACCATTTTTGATCAATGTACCATGCCTGAATGAGTAAATTAATGTATTTAATTACCAATAACTTAATTGAATACTCACAGGATACAGGCTCAAATATACTTTAGCTTTTGCACTGGAAATGTTGCAACTCTAGATTCAAGAAGAATAAAGGAACAATTTGTCCAGAGTTACAGAAGACTTTTAGTGCAGTGGCTATATTTTTATCCCTCTGACATTTATATATGAATGAGTAAAAAAAAAAAAAAAAGCCAAGCAGTTCCTGTTTTTTTCCAGGTGACAGGTCTTTTCCAAAAAACAACTGACTGCTATGATCAACATGTTTTGCTCAAAAATATCTCTGACTATCTCTGACTTATTTTGTGAAATGTCAGAACAATAAAACATTTTCCTTCTGGAAGCTGGCCTGAAATTAGCAAAAACTGCTGTAAACCCCAGGCTTTTCAGCTGTAGCCAAACTACCCCACCTTGCGTATATTTTTCAAGGATATAACAATCACCAGGTTTTGGCTGGACATTTGATATTTTCTAAAATGACTAATTTTAATTGGTCATGTTAAAACTTCAAGGCTCCTTAACACAAGGCAAGGCTGGATTGCAGACTACACAAAGCTGGGAGGAGTGGTTTGTTCACCAGATGGTTGTGCTGCCATTCAAGAGGACCTTGTCAGGCTGGAGAAACTGGCTGACAGACCCTTCTGAAGTTCTACAAAGGGTCTTCCCAAGTCCTGCCAAGTCCTGCTCCAAAGGAGGAATAACCCCATGCACCAGTACAGATGGGGACCAGGTCTGTAAAGAAAGGGATGAAGCTCATGGGGAAAACCAAGCTGCACATGAGCAGCATTCCCTGGCAGTAACACATTTCCTTTCACACATTTTAGCTAAGCAGTTTTAGGTGCACATCTTCAAATAACTTCCTTGAGAAGTACTTATTTATTCCTATGACTATATCAGGTTAAGACACAGACACACTTGCTCAAATAAGTCCTATCTCTAGAGAATTTATTCAATAAGAAAATGGGTTGACTTGGATGCAGAACTACACAGCTGCAATGAAAATGGTGCCACAGGCTTGTGTCCACACAGTGCTACACTGAGCTTTATAAATATATCAGTTTGAGCTGCCCTAACCCATGATATCTGAAATCTATCCACCATTACACAAATATTTATTTTTGCAGTGATAAATCCACAAATTTGTTGCGAATTTGTATTTGGAGATTTCTTTCCTGTGGATATTTCAATTTTAAAGAGATGTGCCAGGATTCAATAAGATGTCATTTTGAAGGAAGAAAGCTGTCCAAAACAGCATGGTATGTTCTGGTCCATCTTGTATCAGTGGACCTGTGATCAGTGGATCATCAACCCTTTGTTGATCCCTTGGTTTCTGATGGACATAAATTCAGCACAAGTCAGGAAAGGCCTGTTGTTTTCTTTGGATAAGCAATCCACATGTACATTGAAGAGCTTACAAAAAAATTAGTTACTAGGTCAATGTCAGGTCAATTTTGACTACCACCTTCTGTTTTTGGGGGATTTCACTGTTTTTTGAAAATATCGGTTTAAGTTTATCCAAGGTTAACATGGATCTCAAGGAATGTAACCTCTGGATCCTCATCCCTATGGGTTTTTCATTTCAGTTACCCTACTTTTCCTTCTAAAATGGGTGGTGTTCTGTTTTTGCCTTCTCTATTGTCTCCTGTTTTTGTCTCCTGAACACTCTAAGGAGAGGGGAGTGAGATGAGTCCAGAATATTTAAAAGGTTAAAGTCTGTTTGTAAATCCGTTAAGAGTTTCTGGTTTTTAAACAGATTTTACTGGTCATTAAAATTCTGATGCCTTTGCCTGACAAAGATTGTAATGAGAATAGAAAATGGCATTTAATGGAATCCATTCTGAAGATGATTGCTAAAGATACAAGCCTAACTCATTCTCATTATAGCTTTGTGTTGGTATAATTGAGAATGTTATTCAGATACCTGAAATACTTGGAGAGAATTTTATTGTGATTGTAAAAGGTGCTACTTAATTTGATTTAAAATTGGGACTGTAGTTGGCTACTTTTCGTGTTCTGCAAATGGCACAGGAGCAGCTGATGCTGATTTTGTGCAGCCCTGAAGGAGATTTCTTTCTCTTGCATAATGCCAACTACTAACATTCAAGACATCTATGTATGGGTTTAATACTCAATTTGTGATTATCCACAAAGCTGACAGGTCAGCTGTTCCTTTCTTACTGTTTGGAGTGAAACCAGGTTGGAGGAAAATCCTCGAGGTTTAGATTGTGTTGGAACATGTCCTTCGCTTTATGTGGATGATTTTGAGGATGCTGCCTCAATATTTGCTTCCAAGCAGGGTTGTTTTGGTTCTTCAGAATTTTTTGTTGGTTTTCTGGGGTGTTTTTTGGGTTTTTTCGTTTTTTTTTTTTTTTTGGACCGTGTCTCCTGTAAAGATCTCAGTGTGGTCTGAGTCAGAGAAACGTCAGCTCAAGCTGGTGAATTAAGCCAATATGAAAGCACAAATTTAAGGAGTACTCAAGCAGCTCTTGGAGCCCATGATTTTGGGCAAAAGAGTAAAGGTGTTCTATAATTATATGGAAGAGAGAAATTCATTGATTCCTGTGAAGTGTTTAAGCAAGGAAGCCATGCCATTCCAGGTGCCATTTGCTAAAACATCAGTGAAAAATAATGGAAATTGGGTTTGCAGCTGCTGAAGAACATTACATTTGCATCTTTTTTTTATCAGCTTTTATGGAAAATAAATCTTCACCTACTCTGCCTGAAAAAATAAAATACATCTATCTTTTGCAGTGATCTTAGAGATAACCTGGTACAAAAATCCCCTGACAAATTATTGAAGTTTAGAGTTCAGAGTTCTAGTCAAGTAATAAACATTTGCACTTTTGTCTGTTATTAGACAACATGCTGGGAATGTTTCACTAGCCTGGCTTCCAGATTCAAGAACCAAAGGCTTGGGGGAAAAAAGCTTACCTTTACCTATGTACCATATCCAGACCATATCACGTCTAAAAGGAGTATAATCAACAGACAACAAATTGCCATACAAATTAACACCTTTTATTTAGTCATTACTAAAAATCATACAATAAGAATAAGAAAAAAAAAAAAAAAGATAAAGCAAGGACCAGAGCATGGCATTGTATTTTGGTGAAGATTAGATGTAGCAAAAATTAATTGAGAAAGCTCTATTATCTTGTTTAAAGTATCATTTACCCTTTAAGAAGTCAGATGCAAAACAGAGTAGCAGGGAAAGAACTAGTGGGTTTCTCAGACACCCAGCAAAAACAGTATTTTTGCATAAAAATATATTTTATAAAATTTATAAGAATGATGGAAAATATACTTCAAATTTATTAGCACTTCCAGAATTTTTTTTTTTTTTTTTTTTTTTTTTTTTTTGGTTAGTTGGAATTTATTTTTTTTTTAAGGAAATAAGGGTGCCTGTTCTGAGAGCCCATTTAAGTAAAATATGAGCAAATATCCTCATCATTTTTCCCAGGTTCCCTGCACAGGTACTACCTGAGGAATGATCTATAAAGAAAGAAAATTTGAACATTTAAATAATCTGAGGCTTTTAATTTCATTTGAGGTATATCTCAGATCAACTGAAGGTCATAATCATTAAGAAATTTTAAACAATCTGTCCTACAGATGAGCCATTTGCTAAAATCCTACTGCTTTCTACATTCCAAATGTTTTGTCTTCCACTTTCTTTTCTTTTCTTTTCTTTTCTTTTCTTTTCTTTTCTTTTCTTTTCTTTTCTTTTCTTTTCTTTTCTTTTC